>CM070825.1:12478372-12550546 GCA_036326025.1 Chrosomus eos
TATTTATTTTGTTTTTGTTTTTTTAATAAAAAATGTTTTTTAAATTTAAAATACCAGCTGACGGGCTTCTGTGCCTATGTTTACAGCATTAGGTGAGAATTTTTTTTAAATTTTTAAAAATTTAAATGTATCTACTGTACCAAATATTTATCAAAATAAAATTTTTAAGATCGGAATCAAACCAACCCTTTTGAATTGAAATTGTAAAATTTGTATCAAAGAAATAATAAAAGCAATAGTCTACTAGTCATTGCACCATAATATGCTGTCACTAAACTTAATGAAATTGTTTAGAATTGATGCAAGGTGCATCATTGTCTCTTATGATTGCAAATCTAACAAATTCTTAATTGCAGTATCTAATAATTTGTTCAATTAAAACATTGCATATCACTCCCAAAACAATTGACCTGTTTAATTATTGATAATTACAGTTTTAATATTTACTTTTTACTTTCGATACTTAAGTACGTTTTAAATCAGATACTTTTGTACTTTTACTCAAGTGATGTTTGAATGGAGGACTTTCTACTTTTACTGGAGTCATTTTTTATTTAGGTATATATACTTTTACTCGAGTATAAATTTTGAGTACTTTTACCACCCCTGGAGTTACAGGAACTTAGTTATAGGAACTGCCCACTTCTAAACAGTTCTAAGAACTACTCCCCCCCAACTCGGTTTTGCTGTTTGCGTTCGCACTGGCCAAGTGGCCATAGGAACTGGTAGGACGGGTAAGGGAGTGACGCAAGCACGACGGCGGTCTTTATGGCGTCATCACTAGACGTAGCTTGGCCACATACAACAACAACAAACCAGGATGGAGGAGGAAATTGGAATGTTCCTGTCCTATCTTGCCGGGACCTAAATAATGCAGTACGAACGGTGGCGTTTAATGACTATGCTTGAGGTTTGTACAGAGAAACACAGAAGACGAAGACTCCAGCGTAATATGATCTTAAGTAATATAATGGAAGAAGATAGAAGAGCAGAGCGCAGGAGGCAAACATCTTTTTTTTTCCCTCTCGCGATAAGTCAATCCAAAAATCACACCGACGGATGTTGGTAGGTTTGCGTAGGCTATATCCCAGCCACTGCACTGGCCATAGTTATTAATCGAAGGAGACATATGTGTGTTATTCCAAGCATTAATGGTAAGACAAGACCCTTATACTTGGAGCGGCACATATTAGGTGTTTCTGAGTGTTTCTCCCTCATATCTGCTTCGAGGTCTTGATTGTGGCATTTCTTTGAGGTTTAAAATCCAGTATTTCCTTTAAATGTGCAAACAACTGTTTGCATTGCAGTTTTGCGAAATATTTCTTTTTCGAATTGCCTGAAAAACAAACTCATGCGAGCATAATTTTTTTTGTGCAAAAGTTTCCACTGGCCGTATTTTCAAGTTTCAATTTCAATTTGTGCAATTTGAAGGGTAATGGAAACGCGGCTTATGTCATTGTATGCAAAATTGACGTGTTTCCATTGGCCGTATTTTCAATTTCAATTTGTGCAATTCGAAGGGTAATGGAAACGCGGCTTATGTCACTGTATGCATATCTGCCGATGCAACGCTTGTTTTCTCACTCAGCAGCACATATATGGTACTTATATATTATATTGTTTCTCTCATTACCCTGTGCAACTGTGTAGGGTGAAACATTGCTTTTTAATGTATAGCAATAGTCTTTTCAGCTGTTGCACCACAGCTTTATTGGCATCAGGTGTACAACCTGTAAATTATCTATTACAATGTTAATGTATTTGGTCTTGGCGGAATAGACCTGCTACGCTGCTGCTGCAGAGCAAGTACAGAGTCTTGCTACTGCGAATACATTCGCAAACATTGCTGTGAGCATGTGCTGTTATGCTGCTGCTGCTGCTGCTGCTGCTTCACATGTAACATACATGAATTAAGCCCCCAACAAAGCAGGAGAAAAGAGAAAAGGGCAGCCCTTTTCTCTTTTCTCCTGCTTTGTTGGGGGCTTAATTGTCATTTCCATTACCATGCCAATCTCTATTACCATACCAATCTCCCGAGAGTTGTCATAACAGAATTACTATTGGAAGGATAACTAAATGGCGTATACTGGTAAAATAAAAAACAACAACATATGCATCCCTCCACTCCCTGACTAACCAAAAAAAGGGTTAATATAAGATAGATACAATGCCTTTTAATACCGAAACAATGTTAGGAAGAAAAGAGAAAAAGAAAAATCACTACCTGATTGCAAAAGGACTACAATGCTGTTTTGACACCAGAGCACATACAAACCACAATATGTGCAAATTAACTGCAATACTAAAGGCGAACACGCCAGTTTTCTCTCACTTACAAGAACACACAAGTCAGGTGCAAGAGAGAAGTGAACCTCTCTCAAGCAGTGTTCACTCTACTCTCCTATAGACCACTTTTGTGCCGACGTCACAGTTACGTCACGGTGCTAGCTGGAGGCAAAACAAACGGACAACTGGAGGCGGCTAATACAAACCAGCACAGATTCGGCTACATAATAAGGAGCTTAAATTATTATTATTATTATTAAATGTCATCTTGATGTGTTGTTGGGTGCAAGAATCAATGAAAAATGAAAATACTGTATCTGGAATTTTTATTTCTAGAAAATATTCACATCATTAACATTGCACCGTAATGTCACTCTTTACATTGTCGTCTTCTTGGCGCTGGCTTGGCAGAACTGCGGATCGTACACACAAGTCTTGTACATGACCATTCAGCACATAGTTATAGGCATCTAAAGATTTATATGCCCTCATTTTCTCTTTACGCTCGGTTTCTCTATCGGATAGGTGTAGAAGTCAGGCCACTCAACCGGAGGTACTGTTAACGTTAATCCTGTCAGATCGTCCATGCATTGAGTGAGCATGTACGGGTCAGCCGTAAAACGTTTTTTACGTCTGGTTCCGTCTGTTAAAATTAACTTTTGCAAATAACAATCGCGGTCCTGGACACTGAGTGACCTTGCACATTAAGATGAAATCAGATTTTCTCCAGTCATTGTTAAAAAACAAGCTAACAAAACTTGCAAACTAACGTTAGGGAAGCGGCCAGAGGGATCGTTCTGCCTCCACCTAAGCTCCGCCCACAAAAAAACGTCACCATGTTTACCAACTGAAAAGGGGTCTATAGCAGTAGCTCTGCAGCACACTCCTTACAAGCATCAGGTGTGGCTAATTAACTGCAAGGCAAGCAGAGTGAGGGGGAGAGAGACAGAGCACATAAAAAATAACAATAATCAACACAAAGTAAAATACATATAAAAAATGTCTCTGGTCTTCAGGGAACGAGACGTTGCGTCGAGACACTGTGGGAACGCCTCTGTGTGATTGCGTCATGAAGCACGTATGAAATCAGTCCAATGGCGTGACGGAACGTCATGTGACGTCATCGACCAAGAAACTCTAAACCATACCTGAAACAAACAGTCACTAGCTTCTGATAGGCTGAAACAAGTCGATCACAGGCATGCAGGGAGTATTGCAGGGCAACGCAGCAACTGTTCAGGGAACCAGGGTTACAGTCGTAACCCGAGACGCTCCCTTTCAAGGGAACTCGAGCTGTGTCGAGACGCTGTGGGAACATTATAGCCACGACGCCATAGTAACAAGTGCCTGTCCGTGTGAAATCTCTGCGCACACTAAGATGAAAGCACCTGTGCCCCTGGAGTGGAACCGAGGTTGAGGTCAGAATCCCCACTAATCTGTGCGGCGAGGCAACATCCCACCACATCACAAACATATTGGAGGGAAACTCCTGACGATAATGTTTAAGAAGCAGCCATACTCCTAGTCTCTTGGTCTGACACCTCACAGTGCCACGAAGGAAACGTTACTAGAGGGTGTCTTCACAAGGATACACCACTTAAAGGACATGGTAAGCAGCTTATGCCGCCATGGACACCTTTAGTGTGGAGGGGGATATACCTGCGGAGAAATGCTCCTGCAGGAACTCCAGAACTGCACCCAAAGTAGTCCTCTGTAGCTGGGAGGAGCCCACTTTTTTTGGCACTGAGCCTCAGCCCCAACTTTCTCATGTGAGACAGAATGACATCTCGATACCGAACCGCCATTTGATCGGATTGAGCTAAAATCAACCAGTCGTCAATGTAATTCAACACGCGAATGCCCTGTAGTCTCAGTTGAGCCAGAGCTGCATCCACACATTTCGTAAAAGTGCGGGGTGATAAACCTAGGCCAAAGGGAAGAACCTGATATTGGTACACTTCGCCCATGAAAGCGAACCTCAGGAACTTCCTGTGTCATCACAGGATGGATTGCTTCATGGGAGTATCCATCCTTCGAATCTATTGTGACAAACCAGTACTCGATCTGTTTGAGTGTAAGCCTCCATTCTTCTTTGGAACAATGAAGTAACGGCTGTAAACCCCTGAATCCCTGCTGGGAGGAGGAACCCTTTCTATAGCCTCCTTTCGCAGAAGAGTCTGTACTTCTTGCTCCATAACCAGAGCCTACTCGGGGGTCCACTACCGTAGGGAGGACCCCTAGAAATCTTGGCGGACGAGAACAAAACTGAATTCTATAACCCTCTTCTATTGTGAGCAGAACCCAACAAGATATATTTGGCAGTAGTTTCCACGCTGCCAGAAAATTTGCTAAGGTAGCAGTCTCTCGAGACTGGCCTCTGGTATTGGTTAAACAGCCACCTCGGCTCCCTGAAGCGGCGAACTGGCAGGGAACAACCGAAATGACTGTTCTACAACCCTCCTTGGAGGATCGTTTGGGAACGCAGACACCTTGGGCGCCCTGAAGCGGCAAACCAGCAGGGAACAACCAAACTGACTGTTCTACGACCCTCCTCAGAGGATCGTTGGGCAATGCAGAAACCTTGGGTGCCCTGAAACGGCAACCAGCACGGAACAACCGAACTGACTGTTCTACGACCCTCCTCAGAGGATCGTTGGGCAATGCAGACCTCGGAGGGTCGCCCCCTAGAGGGCGCCGAAGAGAAACTGGGCACTGTGTAATGAGGTGGAATACGGAAAAAATATTTTGAGTGAGCAGTTTAACCCACATGATTAAATGCAATAGAGAAGTGACATGCGTTCAGTTCATGTCTGGTGTTGAGGTTACAGCTGACTCAAAACTAGTCTACAGAATCCTACATAAAGCCCTCAAAGTGATGGGATAATCATTTCCCTTTTATGCATCAGATGGGGTCACTTTTGGTTTTTGCCCCCATTTTTCATGAGCTGAACTCAAAGATCTAAGACTTTTTATATGTACACAAAATGCCTATTTCTCTCAAATATTATTCACAAATCTGTCTAAATCTGTTTTAGTGAGCACTTCTTCTTTGCCGAGATAATCCATCCACCTCACAGGTGTGGCATATCAAGATGCTGATTAGACCGCATGATTATTGCACTAGTGTGCCTCACGCCCGTTTCACACATACTCCGTTTGCAGTGCGTATGCGCTTCGTATTTTTTTCCGTACCCATGTTAACAGGTTAGAGCTTACACACAGCACGCGGATGCAGTCCGTCGATCCGTTCCAGTTGCGGTGCGTATACAGCAGTGAAGAGATCGTTTCCGCACCAAGTCTATTTTTGCTGTGCTGCAAACGCAGAATTAAAGTGACAGCGCACGGTTCGTGGTCAAAATTAACACAGATTGACCTGAAAATGTAGTAATTTCACCATAAATGCATTTAATTCAATAAAATGTAGTAATCTCACCATAAATGTATTTAATTTAATACTACTTTTCATCTTTTTACTTTAAGACCGGCGTTTTAAGCAAGGAAAACGACAATTTACCTCAACAAGGACATAATAATGAACGACACTCGTTCCTGGAGGTGGAAAAACAAGTTCTTTGTAACATGCAAGATTTATTTTATTAAAATTTAAATGCAAAGAAAAGGCATGAGAGTCGGCTGTTTTTGTCAATTTTAAGTTTTAATTTGAAATGTTTACGATTTTAATATAAGTACATGGTTAAATATTTGACCACTTTCTTAAGCAACTTAATATATATAGAAGTAATGCATGGAATTATAGGCCTATGTTGTTTTAATTGTGTTTAAACGTGCATACGTCCATTCAAGTTTGTATATGTGTACAAAGAGAATCGCAATGCTGAGAAAACTTTTTTTTTAATAAAAGTTGCTGCATAACTTCTGGATTTGAAATAAAAATAGTGAGTAGGTCTATATAGTGTGTTTGGTACAGCCGCGGATCAGTTACGCACTGCAAACGCAGCATATGTGAAAGCACTATAGCGTGTGCTGCTCCTGTACCGTATACGCACCGCAACACGCACCGCATACGCACTGCACACGGAGTATGTGTGAAACGGGCGTCAGTCTGGTTGAGCCAGATTGGTTGACATCCAGCTGGTTGACAGAGGAGAGAGTTGAATGTCTTGAAAAGTGTTTGTGTGTTAGAGGCGCTGTTGATCTTGTTGTGGAAATATGAAGATTTCGCGACATCAACAGAAAAGGAAGAGAGCAGAGATTAATAGAAACTCAGGTCAGATGTGTCTTTTGAGTTGCGCCATTTCCTCACCATTGCCCTGAGTTCGGTCCAATGTTCACGAATAACCTCAGATAACCAGGGGTTAGAGGGAGTAATGCATGCTGTCCTGGAGGAGAGGGCAGATATTGTCTAAAGAAGAAGTTAAAATGGAGCATAAGTTATCCGTTGTGGTATTCACATCTAGAGATGAGAATTGTAAGGGTGAGGGAAGAGAAGATGACACAGCAGAAGAAAGATGGGAGGGAGGAAGTGAGCACAGGTTTCGTCTGAAAGTAACTGGTAGGGGGGTTGGTGGTGCATGGGTAGTGAGTTGTAGATTGAAAGTAATGAGGAAATGATCTGAAACGTGGAGAGGTTTCACCAAAATGATGTCTGTGATGCGGTTGGTTGTGTAAACCAGGTCCAGTTGGTTGACTGATTTGTGAGTACCTGTGGTGATGAGCCATTTGAGATCAAATGAGGCTAGGAGAGAGAAGACGTCTGTTGCATACGGCTTCTCTAGATGAATGTTGAAATCACCAAAGACTACAAGTGGGGTGCCATTCTCAGGATAAGAGGACAGCAGCACATCCAGCTCCTCTACAAAGCTTCCCAGTTGACCTGGGGGGTGATATATGACTAAAATATGGATCTTAATGGGAGTTGTAAGTGTAATACCATGATAGTCAAATGAGTTGTTATTGCATTGAGAAGAGAGAGTTGAGTATTTCCAATTGTTAGGAATGAGAAGACCAGTACCCCCACCGGTCAAGCCCAAGATATTAAGAGTAGATTGAGATGTAAAGGGTGGAATCAAGTCAGCTTTTTTGGCTGCTGACTTACAATTCCATAGACCCACAGAAAGAGAGAGAGAGGTGTGTGTGTGTGAGGATGAGAGAATGGGACATAGATACTTTTATATTTGTACTTTTAATAAACTGTTATTGATTGCATTTGTTTCTGGATCCTGTTGTGTTTCCGTGACAATATGGCCATAAAAATTACCATACAAATACGTACTACAAATTAGGGATGGGCATTTTTAAAAATATTGCATTCGAATATTCGAGGTCACAGAAAACGAATAAACGAATATTCGTTTATTTAAATAAGTTTGAGAAAGACGTTACTTCAAACAAACGTTCGTTTTGTCACCTATGAACATCTCTGAACAAACCTTAACAAGCTTATACATTTTATCCTTTGTATAATTGCTGAAAACATTGTGTGCACAAAAAAGACACATAAGAATAAGAAATACATAAGATAAAAAGCATTTAAGCACTAAACCCAGAGCGCACAAAAAAAAAAGCAATAAAGCAGGCTGCCTCAATTATTGTAGAACGTTTAGCCTAAACTCAAGTCTGAATGTTATTGCGTTATTGTTTTACATATTCTTTTTGAGAAAAACAAGAATATCAACATGCTCGGGTGAAAGTCGGTATCTTAGTCTGTTAACAATAAGGCCGGATGCAGAGAAAACGCGCTCCGCCGGCACAGACGTTGCAGGGACACACAAATAACGGTGTGCTAAGCGGCCAAGTTTCTTGAAGCACTTTGTGTTGTCTCTCCACCAATTCATAGGATCTTCATCTGGTGGAATACACGGTTCCATCAAGAACTGTTCCCACCTGTCTCGGCTTGACTCTCTGTAATCTTCGCCGAAGAACAGGCTCAGCCTTCTCCGATGACTGGGCACTGGCTCATCCTTTCTATCATTGGCGGGGGCGGCGGCGGCAACAGCTGCACCCACACCACTCGCATCAATAGAAATGCTCTGATATTGTTCAAAAAGTTTTTCTCTAACGGTTTCTCACATGTTTTCGTCGAGGAACCTGAGGTGTTTGTGCCGAGGATCTAGAGTGGACACGAGAAGAGGCGTTTTCCTTGCGTTCTACAAGTTAGCGATGTTTAATCGTTGCCTGAGAGATGCATGTTTTCATGTTTTTGAACTCATTCACTTTCTGTGATTCTCCACCGCTCATCTGAAGGTGTCTGTAGATACAGATTAAATAACTGAATATGAAAACTGAATTGTAGTCTTATACCGTATTGCCTATTTATATTTAATTTGTAAGTCATTTAAATAAATGATAAAACAGATGACTGAATTTCTTAAATTAATTAACGTTTTATTCGTTTTATAAATGTATATATTTAAATAGAAAGAACCCGATAGAATAATTAAAAATAGACCCAGTGCTTTAAGTGGGCCGGTACGCGCCAGTACTCAGTACCGCCAATTCCAAATATAGCTCTTGAGCGTACCGCCACCTCTCCGTGCGCCCAGAACGTGCTTTTAGCGTACCGGTACGCTCATTTGCACATCTGTTTAAATCCTTTGGCTGCGCTGACGCTTTTCAGAGCGCCCTTCACAATGCACGCTTCCTAATTCGTCCCACCGAGAGCAGAGACTACATTACCCATATAGCCTACATTACATTCCTCCCCGCTGAACGTGAGCTACAAATGCGTGAAATGCACTCACAGTGGTTGAGCGCGGTAAAGTTAGTTTTAGGTTCGATATTTCGCCGGACATTTCTTTTCCCTTGCCACTGTTTGGCACGGGTCGGCAGTATTAGATCAATAGCAGGATTAGTTTTAACATTATGTAACCATTATTGACATTAAATATTTGTTCAAAATCACCTACGTGCAATAATGCTGCATTTATACCTGAGAATGCTTTGACGCGTTTCCACAGCGCGTGCCTAAGGGAACGTCTGCCAATTCCATCAACTGCATTAAACATAGCCTATAATTTGTATTATTTAAAATTACTTTTCAAATTCCAAAGCTTGTAGAAGGTTCCTATTGGCAATGCTGATCTGGTAGCCTTGAGTAATTAACTTATCTAAGAAAATGATTCATAAAACTCATCAGTTGAGCCTAGATGTTTAATTTCTTCACTGACACAGACGAAAATGAAAAGACTCAGTCAAAGTTCAGCTTTAGGAGGGGAAGAAATACGGCAGGATGAGGAAACTGAGAGAAAAAGAAAGATTAAGATGAGAGAGCAGGTATTGACAAATAATCTAATGCACACTGACATGGTTTTAAAGCTATTTATTATCCGTTTTTGAGCCTTAAAAAGTCTTAAATTGCACATATGTAGGTCAGAGAAATCAAAATTTTCTCGCGGGAGCATGCCCCCGAACCCCCCAACTGCCTACCATTTAAATGCACATGGCTGTGGGGGGTAATGTGGGCTGATGTGGCTACAGTACCAGGGCTCAATCAATATTTGTTCCAGTTGTCGTCTGTTGGCTGCTGTATAAACCCCTTTAATATAGTTGTTGTTACCTCAGGGGAGGAGGGGATTCAGCAAAAAAAAAAAAAAAAAAAAAAAAAAAATAATAATAATAATAATAATAATAATAGAGTACCGGCACCTCTTTTGGGCCACTTAAAGCACTGAATAGACCATAATCAAATTAACTAGAACTGAGTAATAGGCTACATTTATTCGTTCATTTGAATTATAGACGAACCTGGATAGAAGGCTTTGCACAAGTGGATACACCATGGAGACAGACACGTAGTTTTCACCACCCAGTGCTTCACTTGCTATTTTCAGGGACTGGAGAACAGGTAATATTTCCTCAATTGTCTGCCAATGATCATCGATTAATTCCAGAGTCTTGGCATCTGCCAGCTTGGTTGTGGTCCTGTCAGACAGGACAGCGATGATCGCCCAGTGTTGTTCACGCAAACGTGCAAGCATATCAGCAGCCGAATTCCAGCACGTTTTGCAGTATTGCACAAGCTTCTGCGAAGGCAATTCCAGCTGTCTTTGTTTCTGTTTCAGTGCATTTGAGGCAATTGTGCTATGATGGAAATGTCCAACAAATTTACTGCATGCACCAATGAGTCTATTCATGCTTGCAGCTTTAAATCCGTCATTAATGGCCAACTGAAGTGTGTGCGAAGCAAGGTAGAGATTTCCAGTCCGCGTCTCTGTTTGCAGCTACTATATTGCTTGCATTGTCATGCACGCACGCGACCACTTTGCCGTCCAGGCCCCATTGTTCCACAGAAGTTTTCAAATAATACGGCAGGTTGGCAGCGGAGTGTCGCTCTTCCATTGCTCGGGTTTGCAAAACATAACTGTTCACCTTACTATCAGCAATAAAATGACACGTTATAGTGACATATGACTCTGTAGTTAATGCTGTCCAACTATCAGTCGTAATAGCCACGAACTCTACTGCCCCTAAAGTAGTTTTGAGTTCGGAAACCATGCATTCATATTGAAGCTCGATTCTCGCTGTTATGGTTTTCCGTGAGGGAGTGTTGTAATCTGGTTCAAAAAACTGTAAGACTTCCTTAAATCTGTCTCCTTCAACGAAACTTAAAGGAAGCATATCTCTTGCGATTATTTTTGCATGAGATGAGTGGTCTTCTCGGCTCACTCGGGGGTAGATCTGGGCCTAACGTTACCTGCAGTCGTGAAAGCAGTGATAGGTAGCTGTCTTTCTTCACTTGACTGGTCAATAATGACGTTTCGGTGTTTGGATTTCATATGACTCCTCATTGTGCTGGTGCTGTTATGATAACTGAATTTCATTTGACAAATTTTGCACACAACATGTTGGTCATTTTGATCCACTCCACTGCGTCTAGATTTAGACGACACCATTGTTCAAACACCAGTCATCAAATGCACATCATCAAATGCACAGGTCCCACAGCGCCACCCAATGCATTTAGTTATAACTGTGAGTTTTAGTTTGCGTGACCATGATTTATGAGGGATTTTTTTACGGCCATCAAAGCAACCTTTTGCGAAATTCGAATAGTGTTTTTATTTTTCGAATAATTGTTGCAGATCGAATATTCGAAAATTTGAATATTCGTGCACATCCCTACTACAAATTTTGCATCCTATTTAAATGTATTTGTTAGTGCTTGTGTACAAGCTTGACAGCCTTGTTTGAATTTTTGTTATATGAAAATCAGCATGGAAATACGTTAGTGCATGAGTACTGTGCCCCCTTATGTTTCTCATGAACTGTTCTGCATGTTGACTTCTTCATGTGACTGTCTTCTCATGCATGTGGTTTTGTTGCAGGTGGTTTTAAATGTGGTAATCTATTTTTGTATTTAACCGGACCAACCTTTGTTCTTCTTCTCTCAGTGTACACAGATTGCTAAAACTCAGTAGTCCTGAACTCCTGTTCTATCTGTTAACTCAAAATATAATTTCCATTTGGGTAGATTTATGTGCATTTGCTGTATGTATATCAACCCGATCTCACGGGAAAACGTAACCTTTTTTTTAATTCGGTTTAGTACAAATTTGTATGGTGTGAATTGTATGAAAAAATTTCATGCAATTTTTAGAAAGAAAAAAAAAAAGACATGGAGGGTCACCCCTAAATATAACTGTCACTGGGGTGTAAGCAAATCATACAAATACGTATGATTGAGATTTGTATGAATTCTAATTCCATTTTGCCAAGAGATTGCGTTGGTATTTGTTATTGTGATTGTTATTGTGCCCTTAAGAGTTTTCATCCTTGAAGATCTTCCAGAAAGAGTGTCAACAATATAGATGAAAAACAGTCTCCTACAGACTTCAAATCAAATTTTTACAACTTTTACTGGTTCACATGTTGGGCAAAGTTGATTCATAACAGTGAGTGCATGCACAAAACAGACTTTATGAAAGAGTTCCAGACAAATATTGTAGTAACAAACAAGCAATGGTCCATGAAACTTTCATGATCACCTGACTCCTCAACAGACTGACTCCCAGAATCCTTCCTGGCTCCCACCTGCACAAACTCCACCATCATCTGCACCTGCAATCGATCACCCTCATCAACTCCACACCATATAAGCCTTCACCACACATTTCAAGTTGTCTTGTCTACAACTAGGACCACCTGATGTACTGGACTATTACCTGAACTATTATACTTGCCTCAGAGTATTGTCTCTACATCTCCACCACCTTCCCTCAATAGTCTTCCCTTGAGTTTGCGTCATAAACCTGTAAGAGAAGGACAAATGTCTTTAATCCTTAATGCAACTCACCTGGCCTTGGACTGTTCCTCATCTTGTGCACTTAAGCTTGAAAAGTAACTACTCCAATGTGTACTGGCAAGTCTCCAATGTGTACTCTGCAAGTCTGTTCCCTGACAATTGTATGCATGGCATCTCATTAAAGTGTTAAAAGTTTAGACAATCCTTCCTTAACAGGACGAAGGTCATCATAAAACCACAAAACAAGAGCAGCCAGTATTCAGGTACATGAGAATCCTGAGTGTGAAAGACATTTGCAGTGTGTTGTGTTGGTCTATGACATCAAAGGTTGGAAACTTTTATAGAAAATGTAATTGACCTTTACATTGCAAATGGGGCAAAATATGTATATGTACATCATTATGATTTGTGAAAGATTCCGGTTTCTATGACTCCGGTTTTCATTGTATAAACAATTAATAAGGTTATCATCAATGTTTTATACCCCCTTTTCATGAGTGCAACAAGAGCATTTCCATTGCAACTTCATTCCTTTTGCACCCATTTCTTTCAGAAAAGGGTACTCGTTTGTTTCTGGCTAAACAATAGGGAAGTACATCACAAAGCACATACATAAACCATCTAGCCCTCATTCAGGAGATTTGGCAACTCCCAAAACTAAAACTGGGCTCTGAAGGCCCTGCAAAAGGCAGATTCACCAAATGATAGGGCACAAACCACAAGCAGAAAATTACTGTGTAGAGAATTGAACTTGTCTTAGCTTTTGAAGAGTCTTCCAGTATAGAAGAATCAGAAATAACAGAACATTAACGAGTTCGTTTGCCCATAAAATCTTTAGGATATTAGGTTAAACTTATTTGGCTTGCTGTCCACTGGAGAGGGGCTCGATGAAGCAGCTTCAACTCGAGCTCTGATATACCCCCAGTGGCTAAATGTAGGACCTGTTAATTAAAGGGCAAGGTACCTAAGATGAAGGTGGAGTTTGGGGAGGTGGAGGGATACTGGGACAGCTGATACTAGGGAGAGGTAAGCGGCTGCTTATATACTCTGTTGATTGAAAGATTAGATGGGCTCGCTCCTCCCTAATTTACGTTTAGGAACTTCATTTAACGAGTTCGTTTGCCCATAAAATCTTTAGGATATTAGGTTAAACTTATTTGGCTTGCTGTCCACTGGAGAGGGGCTCGATGAAGCAGCTTCAACTCGAGCTCTGATATACCCCCCAAAAGTGTTGAATAAATATTAGGGACAGCAAGTTAGAATGAAGTGATCAAATAATTAAGAACTTAGGAAATACAGAAAGCCTAAGAGCTTAAAGTATGTTACCCCCCAAAAAGAGTGGAAATTGAAAGCTGTATGGAGCATGGATGGACACTGCTGCGGCAGTGACGTTTAACGGGGCTCCTGGCTGGAACTGCGTCTCCCTACTATGCCCACCATGTGGGGCTATGAGTGGAGCTCCTGCGGGAGCTGTGTTTGAAAGGGAGTGCCTGCGTTCGTTGTGGAGTGAAACGACATGGGCTTGTGGAAATTTGACTGGGGTACATCTCACCGCTGCACTGCTGCGGCAGTGACTTTAAGAAATTACTCCTGCAGGAGTATCTTGGGACTGGAGGTTTGAGTACGAGGTTGGAGAACGCCCTGCCACATCCATGACATGGAGCTCCATGGAGTTAGAGAACATAGGGGCTCCAGATGTCACAAACGGGGAAGAAGGTCCTCGTCCCTAAAGGCAAACAGGCCACCGGTATCTGAAGCGAAACTCCCTACGCAGCAAGAGGGAGCCTACGGTATACATAGGAAAAGCAGAACTACCATCCTTCTGACGCAGGGGGCGGAGATCACATAAAGACATAATGGCCCGTCGCGTTCAAGGGACGTACGATCCTTGGTACCTCCAGTCCTGTTTTTCGGATAGGAGGGCCCACACTGCGATCCGAACGGGAGAGCCTTCATGGTTAAAAAACATGCAGGATCACACAGCGATTCGGAAAGGGAGAGCCCCCACGGCGCGCCGAACGGAAAGCTCATACTGCGATTCGACCGGGAGAGCTCCCGCGTTTCGAAGGAGAGAGCCCCCCATATGTATAAATAGGGAGTTCACTTGGCGATCAAAACGGGAGAGCCCACACAGCAAGTCGAACGGAGAGCCTATGATGCATCTGAACGGGGGAGCCCACACGGCGATTCGGTTGGGAGACCCCACTCCAGGAGTGGTAGGTCACGCACATCCGAAAAGGGAGAGCTCTCACTGCATCCAGATGGAAACACGCCCTGCGGGGCTGGGTAAGCGGGGAGATGCGAATGGTAGGGAGAGGCGGTCCAAACTCAGAAGGATGCTAGTGCTTGTTGTGCTTGTCTGATGTTATGTAGATCTGAACGAACGTATGTTTCGAAGGCGTGGGATGACCATCGACCTAGCGTTTTGATTTGGTGATCGGAAAGGCCCCTTTGTGCTGCTGTGGTGGCTGCACCTATTCGGAAGGAATGTGAAGAAAACTGTTTGGTTGGGATGCCTGAGCTGTTGAGGATGGATTTGAGGTTCCTTTGAAACCAATGTCTGGAGGCCGGGAGGTTATCATCATCGATGAAGAGAGGATCGAGAGAAGAGGTGATTTGGGATTTCCTCTGGTGGAGAAAGAAGTTTAAGGACTGGTATGGTTGGATAGGGGTTGGCAAATTGAAGATGAAAATCGAATGACCATGTTTCAATTGATCGGTTTTGCTTTGTTTGATGTTGAAACGTATGGTGTCGCAGTTTATTATTTGGAGGTCGGAAAACGTGGGATGGATGGATGGGTTGAAGTTTGAGTTGATGGTAAATTCTGAGACTCTTAGGAAACCAAAGAAAGATAGATTGAACATGGCATCTAGGGTTCTTGCTTTGTTGGGAGAAAAAAGACCTGAACGGAGAGTGGTTAGGCAGATGCTGAGAATGTCGATGGTTAAAGGTTGTCTAGAGTCTGGACGAGGGGGGTTGGTTTTTTGTAAACCTTTGATGAGGAGAGAAATCTGTGGATTTGAAATGTTGGGGCACTGTTGGCCATGAAGTAACTTAAAAAAGAAATGAATTCCGCTGAGGTAGACTTTTATTGATCCTGGTTTAATTGAAGTGGTGTGATGGAGGTAAGTGACGAAGGAGGATATTGAGAGGAGGGAAAACTCTGGAAAGACCATGTTGTGAGCTCTGTGGAATTTTTTGAAAGAACCCCAAGCTGTCCAGTATGTTTGAAGCGTTCTGGGAGAAACGGCTTGTAGGATGGTATTCATGGATAGGGTATGGAGATGACTGAGAGGATGGTCTAGAGGAATACGAGTTCTGAATAAGGTGGAACTGGAGTTGGACTGGAGTCTGCTTCCGGAGCCAATGTTCTGAATTTCTGGAAAAGAAAACGGGATAAAGCATCAGCTATTTCATTTTTGTGACCTGGAATATGTTCAGCTTTGATGATGAATTGATGACAGGCAGAGATCCAGATGAGGCGCCTTAGAAAGGGCATGATTTTTGGAGCATTGGAACGGTTTTTGTTGATGCAGTAAACGGTGGCAGAATTATCACAGTGGAACAGGATGTTTTTTGTTGACCATTCGGATCCCCATAGATAGGCTGCTACTACTATGGGATATAGCTCGAACAGTGCGGTCAAATCAGCGGTTTGAGGTGTATTGGTTAGCTCAGGAGGCCAGGTTGAGGCAAACCAACATCCTCTGTAGAAACCTCCAAAACCTTTGGAGGGGGCAGCGTCAGTGAACAGGGTGATGTCGCAAGGTCGGGACAAAAAGTCGTTGTAGAAGAAGGAAATCCCGTTCCATTGCTTGAGGAATGAGATCCATAATTTCAGGTCTGCCCTACATGGTTGGCTTAGTGAAATTATTTCTTCTAAATCAGAAGCTGAGGTAGCGAGAGTTAGCAGATGGGAAATGAAAGGCCGACCTTGGGGAATTATGCGCATTGCGTAATTTAGGTGGCCTAGGAGAGAAAGCAGGTCGCGCTTACTGCAGTGGTTAGCTTCCAGCAAATTTGATGCGATTGTGATTATGCGATCTATTTTTTCTTTAGGGAGAGAAGCTTGGAATTTGACAGAGTCTAGGAGGATTCCAAGAAATTCTAGTGACGTAGAAGGGCCTTCGTTTTTTTTTTTCGAGAGAGGGGAACTCCTAGTTTGGAAAACACTGTTTGGATGACGGTTAATTGTTTTGCTGGAGGGAAATTACTCGGTGAGATGACGAGGAAGTCGTCGAGGAGATGGATGAGGTATGGGATTGCGTGATTGTTTTGTAGAATCCAGCAGAGTGCTTCTGAAAGCATGTCAAAAATTTTGGGACTGCTTCTACAGCCGAAAGTTAGCCGTACTGCGAAGTAGTATTTTTCGTGCCAACGAATGCCGAAAAGGTGCCAGAAATCTGGATGAATTGGCATGACTTTAAAGGCCGATGTAATATCAACCTTTGCTAGCCAGGCTCCGAAACCGGCGTTTTTTATGAGAGATATTGCTTGGTCTATGTCGTGGTAGTGCAGTGAAAATTCGTCTAGAGGAATTAGGCTATTGATACTGGGTTGGGAATTTCCATGGGGAGCCGAGAGATCGATGATGATTCGTTTTTTGCCTGAAAGTTTTCGCGTGGCTACTCCGATAGGACTTATACGGAATAATTTGAAAGGTGGAGAATCAAATGGGCCGATCATGAATCCTGAATCTAGTTCTTTTTTGATTAGGATTTCCACTATACCGGGTTCGGCTGTCGCGGATTGAAGATTGTTACAAATCAGACTGGAATCAGGTATGCTTACTAAGCCAGGATCAAAACCTTCTTTCAGGCCTGAAAGAAGAAACTGGGTGAAGTTTTTGTCTGGATGATTGTGTAGTTCTCTAGCTAGTGATGAAATGATGATTGGACTAGAGAGGTACTTTTGAAATTTTTTATTGAGGTTAGCAGAGGAGCGGCGCACGGGGCAAATGGAACGGGCGTGAGCTCCGCCGCAGAAATTACAGACATGAAGGAAGCGGCATCGTTGTCTGTTGCAACCTGAGGAATTAAAACTTTTGCACACTTGTCTACCTGAAACTGAGGTAAACATCTGACTGCGGTCGTTCCTTGGTTGAGGGACGTAGGCGGTGGATTTTTCTTGGGAAGGGGCTGGATGGGTTGGATGATCTGGGTTGGTTTGGGGACATTCTGAAGTAGAATGGATAATGGACCTGCAGATGGCGCAAGAAAGGCTCCGAACACCTAAGAAGACTCTGTTGTAAAGTTCAAGGTCCAGAGCTCCCCAATAAGGACACTGGTTCCAGTGGGTGATGCGGGCGGAGCATTTAGCTGAAAAAAGCTTGTGATATGTATAAAAATGACTACCCCCGAAAGAGAGACTGAGCTCGGCTATAATGGAGAGATAGTCGTTTAATTCCTTACGTCTGGCTGGAAATAAAGTGCAGATTACTTCAGTATATCTAGCAAAAGCGATGCAGAATTCTGCGAGTGTGAGAACTCGTTTTGAAGGTTGTACAGAATTTTTGAGATTGATGGTTAATGGGCCGCAGTCAAACGAGCGGTGGGATTCATTGAGGGGCACAGAAGTCAGTAAAGAAGGAAGATCAATATCTGCACCTGATAGAATTAAGGACCGGAGATGGGCTGAAACTGGAGGTGGTTCCAGGGCCACTGCGTTAGGAGGAGCTGGAAGATGGACTGCTGTGGAGAGTGAATGGGCTGGCAAGCGGATTGTACCTGGAGAGTAGGTGTTGGTGTTGGGAAAAGTAGATAAATGGTGATCGGAAGGTCCCATTACTGGCTGGTGTCCGAGATGGCTGGCATGGGCTGAAGCTAGAGGAATGGGAAGGTTTGTGGGAAAGAAAGGAGAAGAAATCCTTTGCGGAGGCAACCTCACGCTCGGATGTGAACTGGGAGGAATATTAGGATATGATTGGAAAGTAGAGGTAGGAGGAAAGGGATGGGGTGAATTGGAATGGAAGGAAAGAGGAGGGGGTGGAGGGAGGATAGCTAGCGAAGGCAACCTCACGCTAGGATCCGCTCTTTGGGTAGGTTGGTTTGGTGAAGATAGAAATGTAATCGTGTGCGAAGGTGGCCTGGCACAAGGGTTATTAGAAAAAGATGGAGAAGCAGAGGGGAGTGCTGAGAAAAGTGTTTGAGAGTTTGGTTCTTGCCTGGGGAGTGAGGCTGACTGGATGAAGTTTGTTGGAGCTGGAGAAAAAGCGGAACTATTTTTTGCGGCCGCTGTTTTTGGCCGGGTGGAAATAGCGGCGGACGCGGAAGTGCGAGCCGCGGCGCTGCCGGTAGCCTTTGGATCGGCGCGTTGAGATTTTGTGGGATCAGGACGCCTGGTGCTGGAACTGAAGGAACTGGTGAAGAGATCGTAAAGTTGCACTTTTGAAGATCTGCGGGAGAAATGGATTCCGGAACTGGAAAGGACTTGACGTAGGCTGTTGACCGAACATTTCGAAATGGGTGGAATCGGTGTATTAGCGGCTGTTGCGTGGAGAGATGAAATCTGAGAAGACGGACGAGGCACAGTTAAAACTGGCTGTCTTGAAGGTGGAGGAGAGCGTTGTCTTTTGGAGCGTGGTTTGTATGAGCGCTGGATTTCTCGGCCAGAACGCTCGTGGAGGGTATCCGTGATATCCGATCTTGCACGGGTGAGACTGTGGTCACCGTGATTTTGCCAAGTAAGACATGGTCCTGGATCAACATATTTTGTTGATCCTGGATCAACATTCCTGTCCCAAAATGTAGTCCTTACCCAATCCCTACCCCTAAACCTAACCCTACCCATAACTTTTCCCTAAAATCAGAGGGTAATGAAAGGTGACTGACACTAATGTTTAAGTACTTCACCCTGGTTTTAAGCCTAAACCTGACATAAACAGTAAACTTGTCCCTCAAATCTGATTGGTTGATTGGAAAGTTGATCCAGGATCAACAACGATGTTGATCCAGGAACATGTGGTACTTGGTGAAATCACGTTCACCGTGAGACTGTCGGAGTCTCGGGAAGGCTCGTCAGTTCGTCATCTGACGGGAAGAGCTGTATTTCCGGGATGTCGGACATCATTCCATACATCAGTAATGATACTGGAACAGCTGATACTAGGGAGAGGTAAGCGGCTGCTTATATACTCTGTTGATTGAAAGATTAGATGGGCTCGCTCCTCCCTAATTTACGTTTAGGAACTTCATAAAAAATGAAAACCACAATGGTCTATCCAGTATCAGTTCTTCAGATCTTTAAAGTGCTCCTATCATGCCTTTTCGGAGAAAACCTTGCATGCAGTAGAGGTCTACACGGGTCCAAAGATTCGTACCTGAAACCGAAGGGACAGTATTAGTTCTTCAGACCTTTAAAGTGCCCCTATCATGCCTTTTCGGAGAAAACCTTGCATGCAGTAGAGGTCTACACAGGTCCAAAGATTCGTACCTGAAACCGAAGGGACCCATAATGTGCTACACAAAACCGTATTTCAAAAGCTGGACCCGGGCCATGCAAATCAAAGAAATGCCATAAATGTCCTAAAATAAATGACACGGCCTGGACCCGTCTATTATATGAAAGCTGGACCCGAACCCGGAGGGAAGACACAGACCCGACTGGACCCGATTGTCACATATTAAACATTAAATTGACAATTAACAATTCAATAAACCAGTTGCGTTGAAAAATAAAACGTTTTGTCTTATCTAATTTTAGTAGCCGTCGTCTCCCTTCCTTGTAAGCTACCTGACTGATGCATTACAATCCAAAGAAAGTTCTATCCATGTTATTCCTCTCCTTATTCCTCCATGTTATTCCAGGCTTAATCCACTCATTATTTCAGCTTCAAAAGTCCATTGATGTCACAGTGATGGATGAAAAATACGACTTTGCAGATCGCATAATAACTTTGACTGTTTGCCCTTTTGAACTATAGTAATGATTGCTCGACCAGTGCCATGGCCGCTGACATTAGCATTATTCATTTGCTATCGTCTCTGTGCTCTCTGACCACCAAAACTTTATGATTAAACAAGAAAGTTAATTCATATTATTATAAAAATGGGATAAAGTGTAAAGTGCGGCTTGGCTGAATAAGTCCCGCCTTTAAAGAAAAAAAGCCAATCGTCAATTGGTAAAGTCATTGTGTCACACAAGCAGTGCTGACTGACTCTGATCACAGCTGGGTGTTCTCAGAGTCCGATTGACTCGGGTATTACACACAATGTTAAAGTAACACCAAGTAACTTTTCCTCTTTGGTCGCCCTACTGGTTGGAAACGAAATTGTCCATTGCCGCTGTCGTAAATAATTTAGCCTACCGTCGCACGCACGCTCGCTGTTTACCCAGCACCGGCTTTAAAATGAATGATGTCCACAGACAAGATAGAGTATGTTACATGATTTCATTAAAGGATGATGTATTGCGACATCAGAAACGAAGAAAAACGAAATAATGACTATTGTAGCGCCTGACGTAAAGCAGTCGAATTTTGTAGTTCTTTTTGTGCACGTTACATAATGCCAGTAAAAGCGATACAGACCACATCAGGCTATGGCAGACGTGTCATTTAACTTATTTTAAGTCGATGCACCATCACAAGGGTCTTGGAAATATATTATGAAGGTTGAAAAAACTACATAGTGTTACTTTAAACAGACCCGGGACCCAAAGTAATAAATTGGGACCCGCCTGACCATTTAAAATATAGACCCGAACCCGTATGGAACCCCGGTCGGGTCCCGGGTCCTCGGGTCTCGGGTGCTCTGTGTAGACCTTTAGCATGCAGTGCGTAATACAGCTGTTTTTGAAAGGTCTGCGATGTTTCAAAGATCAAAGTGCACAGTAAATGTAGTTAATGTCTCCCAAAAAAAGAACAAATTCTTAACTGCCTGAAATGAGTCTTAAATTTCAGTCTTACTTCCTGCACGAACCCCCAGCCTATAAATGCCAGCTTATGACCTTCATTTCCCACAAACAACATCTACTTTGACCTGCCCACAAACACTGCAGTTGTAGTTGAGGCCTGGAAGAATTTGGTTTTGTGTTGTTGAAATGACAAGATGCTATTTTCTGCACTGCAAAAGTTTACCCACTGTGAATGCTCTTTCGAAGAATGAGAACCATTTCAGACAGTGTGAGAAAAGAGGTGATGCTGCAATATATATTATAAGAATTATTTTTTTCTTGGATGCATGTAAACCTAGTCTACGAGACCATCAATACAAAATTTGGAGCCTTTAAAATAGCATAAAACGGGACACTTTTAACCTCTTGACTACACTGTGCTAGGGCTTGAATTAATAACAATAATAATGATCTCCTATCTGGTTCATTCTCAAGAACTTAAACCATGTTTGCCCCCGTAACTTACTATACTGATAAAACAAAAGAAATGTAAAAGCTTGTTTTTAGCTCCATTCATCAGAATTACATTAATGGGATACAGTAATTCTATTTTTTAAATAATAGTAAATATGAAATAGCTATTCCGCAATTAGCTGCTTTATCAAATGTATCTTACTTTAAATCCACTTGTAAGCCTATGATCCAGCTGTTTGTCCTGCATTGTGTGCACACAAAAATATGAAAGTGAGAAAATCATAAATACAAATGCATATGGATGCGTGAGGGGTAACAGAAAGTCATGTTGATTATTTGAATATTGTCTGGCTTATTTTGAATAATGTATAACAGATGATACATACATATGCTTTAAAGGGTACCTATCATGGAATTTTGAAAATTACCTTTCATGTAGTGTGTAACATAGATCTAAGTGAACAAAAACATCCTGCAAAGTTTTAAATATGAAAGTTCACCGTATACAAAGTTATTGTCTCTCAAAAGTAAGAGTCGACTCTGAGTCGCTGATATGAATCGATAGACAAACGATGCATTTTCTCTAACTTTCGTACGTCACTTGTACAAATTATTTGAATTCGACACGCCCACTCAGTGCGCGCGCCCAGCAGACAGAGAAGAGAGAAACCTGACAACATCATGTCGACGAGACTCTGTTCTGAAGTGCGAATCAAAAGCAAACTTTTTTTTCACTGCCCAGGGACGAGCATGTGAAGACTCAGTGGCTAGAGTTTATATTTACAACTATACCACACAAGTATAGCCACCTTGAGCTGTGTTCGCGTTATTTTAATGACGATCGCTTCACAAACACAAATGCTTTCAAGTGGATTTGCGAGTCGGCTGATATAGGAAGGTTCAATTAAATACCAAGTTTATTTGGATCAGCTTCCTCCTCCGAATCACAACCTGTAAGTACTATTAATAATTGTTGCTTTTATGTGTGTGTGTGTGTGTGTGTGCGTGCGTGCGTGCGTGTGTGTGTGTGTGTGTGTGTGTGTGAGAGAGTGAGAGTTGCTCAGCAGCTTCTAGGTCTCCAATGTAATTTTTTTTTTTGTTTTTTGAAATATGTGAAATTATGTGAAGCGTATTGTAGTACTGCAGTGCTTTATCAATATGTTTAAGCTTTGGGCTAAGGCAAAATATAACTGACTGCGTCATCTGACCAATCACCGCCGATTAGCGTCACTCAAAGGAGGGGTTTGGACAAATGAGTCGTCAAACGAATCATTAGGGAGTCGGTGAGCAAATCAGGTAAAAATAAATGCATATTATAAGACAACAAAAGTGTTTTTTGTCATTGCATGCATGTAAAACTGTTGTTGGGGACTCCCAGAACATTATTAGGAACATTTTAAATGCCATAATAGGTACCCTTTAACTCAGTTATGCAATGACAAAACCGCATACTATTATACATTTGGCCAATATTAAAATTCAAAGTACAACCCATCAAAACGTTGATCTCACAGTGATCTCTCCATATGATCACAATGGCCCTCATTTATCAAAAGTGCGTACACCAAATTTCCAGCGTACACCTGGCGTACACCCAAAACCACGGTGACATTGAGATTTATCAATAAGGACTTTGGTGTACATGTACGCACGTTTTGAATTAGTGCGGAAATGCGCAGAAAAACAATTCCTAACGCCACAAAACGCACTAACAAACTAAAATATATGATATATTATGACCCACTGTAAAAAACAAAACAAAACAAAAAACACAACAACAACAAAGTAATTATAACCTTCAGTGTTAATTTTTGTGCAACATGGTCTTCAATGTTTAATTAGTGTGATTTTACCAAAGCATTTGATTTGTAAGCATATGTATTCCTTCAGTTGCGAGACTGTGCGCTTTACCTGACGTTTCTGGGTTAGGTGGTGCGCACGGACTGGATTCAGTAGCTTAAAGGATAATTCCGGTATTTAACACTTTGAGTCTATTTTCTAGTTTGTTTTGGATGAACTAGAGTGGTGGACTTAGAAATTTTGACGATGGGTCCTGTCTCGAGTTTTAGACTATTTTAGGATCGCATCTGGGCCGCATGAGTGGCTGCCTACGAGCATACTGAAACATGTCCTTAAAACAACCCTTAACATTAGTTCTCAAAACTGTGCAACTCACCGAGTGATTAGTGGTGTTCGTTGATGATTAAAAAAACAAATATATCGGCGCAATGTATGCTTTCAATCCGTGTTATTTACTATAGTAGAACTATATTTTCAGATACCTCACAACCGCGTCTAAACGTCTGCTGGATATTTGAGTCTGAAGCGTTAGCACACTCCCGACCACTTGATGGCGACAACCACTTTGCCGCAGTTGCTCTGCTCACGCTAGCCTTCTGAGAGACGGAGAACCGAGCGAAAAGACTACAACCAAATGTAAACAGACCCTTTCGGTATCCGGTAGCGCAGTAATATCAACTAGCACTGAGGCTCCATCAGACATCACTGGAATTTTAAAAAATGGCAAATAAAACACGACAGAAACTGTATTTCGCTACGCTACTTGTTTTGGATCATCAACAAACACCACTAACCACTCGGTGAGTGTCACAGTTTTGAGAGCTAATGTTAAGTGTTGTTTTAAGGACATGTTTCAGTATGCTCGAAGCACTCAGAGGCTATCCTAAAATAGTCAAAAACTCGAGACAGGACCCATTGTCAAAATTTCTAAGTCCACCACTCTAGTTTATCCAAAACAAACTAGAAAATAGACTCAAAGTGTTAAATACCGGAATTATCCTTTAATGAAAGGCTTTCAATGACCAAAAAACAATTCAGAATGACAAAATAATAAAAATGACATTATTCTTCTTTTAAATAAATAATAATAACGACATTCTTCTTCTAAATAACAATAATCGTCATTAAAAATAATAAGAAGATCTTCAGTGCCGAGACGGCCTCTTTGTGGCGATCTTTAGATCTGACCACTTGTTTTTCACCTACAATAAACAAGAAAACTCATGCTTAACTTGATCACTATTGGTCTATATTAAGCAATAAAACTTATTCTTAACTCTGCTGGAGTGCGCTTCTCAACCCCCACACTATTAATGGAACTCGTAATTTAGGTTGAATTAATCCCTAATCCACTTTAACCTTTAATCCCACTCTTTAATTACCTAAATAAAACTATTTTGTTTCTTTCCACATCCCTGGTGATGGTCTCGATCTCCACGTCGGAGAAGTTTCTCTTCTTTGGCGTCTTCCATGTGTCCATGGCGTAAAATGAGGGCGTGGGGGAAGCGGAGACTTGAATAGATAGGGGCGTGTTATTCTAATGACGATCGTTTTCAGCCGCGGCATTTATCAAGGGCAGGTATTGCGTGCACCTAGATTTCAAAGGTACACACAGCTTCATAAATCAGGCGGTGAGAGGAGTGTAAGCATAATCTTACGCCAACATATACGCCCGTTTCTACGCAAGAATGATAAATGAGGGCCAATGTGAGGTCACATTGAGCTAAAAGTATAACCTCACAGTGCACTCACTGTGTGCACATATTATGGCCACAATATGAGGTCACTCCTGGAAGAAATGTTGACGTCAAATTTTGGTTGAAAATGAAAATTGGGTTGATGTGTAAACATTTGAGGTCAGCCTCCAACATCATTAAACAACTCCACAAACAGCATTACCAGATTTACTTATTACAAACCAGATGTACTCCTGTCATATGTGCACAATAGTCCTTATTGAGATTAACAGAGGTTTATTGTTTGTTATTGATTTATTGAAATTAATCATTTGGTTTGATATTGTGGTTACTTTAGTTGGGCAGTTTGACTCTTGATGTTTTAATGCTAGTTATTGTGATTCACGTGCTGATTCTTGAGGTTTGTGTTTGACTCAATGAAGGGGTTCAAAACTCATTATACACAAATTTAGATTTTTTTAATATTAAATACTCCAGATTAACTCAGGATAATATATTTATTATCAACAAGTAGCCAACATACTTGATCACATTTCTCTTGCTATAACAAACTCTTACAGCAGCCAGAGAAAAACCAACATCAAATAGTCTAGGCCAAAGAGCCCAACTAAAGCAAACACTGACCTCCACAATGGTGACCAAACCATACTATTACTTTCACACAAACTCTTTTAAGAAGTTCAGTCCTGTGTCTGCTGGGAAACTTTATAAGATTGTTAGGGGATAATGTTTTGTCAATGTTATCACTAAACATGTTTAAAATGTTTTTAGAGAGTGTTATCCTACCTCTTAGTAGAACATTCTGGTTACATTTTTTTATAAATAAGCTACAGAAAACATTACAAGAACATAACCTAATGCTCTCAAACCATTCATAGAACAATAACATTTCTAGCTGGGATGAGCTCATATTGTGGCAGTAGTATGAGCACACTGTGAGTGCGCTGTGAGGTCACACTTTTAGCTCACTGTCAACTCAGGTTGCGGACGTTGTGACCACATGGTGAAATTACTGAGTGTATTTATGTGCATGCTTGTTCTCCTTTAGTTTATCAGGTATTATTTTTGTCTACGCCTTGGTAGTTTCTCCACATAGCTCTGTATTTGGATTTTCTTGTGTATTGATTAAAGTCAGTTTGGACTGGCATCATTTTATTTGTCGTACTTGTGCTTAACAACCAGAGATGTGACAAGGGGTGGCTGGGGATTAAAGCAACTCATTTTTATTTTAGCATCAGTAACTAAGTGGTTGTTTGTGCTAGACCTCTTTTTGATACACAGTAACCACATTTGTCTACTACAAATAAAACTTGTTTGGATGTGTACTACGCAATCACAGATTCTGTGAGTTATTGTCAAATACAAAGAGTTCTGTTGTTACAACTGAGGTGAGTTGTAACACTAATTGGGGATAGATGTAACAATGAGAGGTAATTTGCTGAAATAAGATCAACACACAATCGAAATTTATTCAAGAACTTTATTAAAGAACAAAAAATAATCACTTTTGATCACAGTGAACAATTTAAAGTGACAAAAAATTATATTGTATTCTTCTCTTCTGTAAATTTAGCTCAAAAAAGTGTTTGTGTGTTTTGTATTTCTGTCACATTTAGTCAGTCATGCTGCCATCCACCTATTTTTATGTGAATTTAGAGATATCACATAAACCAAATGCTGCAGAAAATTCCATAAATGCATAAATTCTAAACAATGTATGCGTTCAATTGAGACAGATTAAGTATTTTATCCAATAAGAAGACATGCTTATAAACTACAATGGAAACACATTTACCATAAAAATCCCTCGACAAAAAAACTCACATGACTTTGCCATGAGAGACGATGTGATTGATAACTGGAATCATTATTAGGAGTAACATTTTGAATTAACTGTCAACTATCCAAACCCCAAACCGTCATAACATAGCTAACTGTTTTAGCATGTGCGTTTGAAGTTAGCATGAGTGCTAAGCATCACATTAAACTAGAAAAAAAGCTACTTTTGGTTACTTTAGGTCACATAATTGTATCTATAATACAGTAATTGCTAGGTAATAATAATAATAATAATCTTGATAAAAAAAATAACTTTCCTTTCTAAAAAATCTAATTTGTTCATAAAATTTACATCGTTGTTCTCATGCCACCTCTTCTGTGAGCTCAAAAATGGGATGGGAGTGTATTATATAGATGACATCACCATAGCTCTTTTCTGACTTTCACTCCCCGGTCTCCCTACATCATTAATACATTGTAAACTTTCTATTTTATTATTATCTACATAAAAGAAAAATAGTGTACAGAATCCATTTCCAGGCTAAAGTTAAATTTCACATTGAGAACATATTTTAATTTCTTATGTACATGAAACATAACACTGATGGGAGCAATACAAAAACCACACATGAAAACTATACAGTAGACACACATTTGTGCAGTGCAGAGCTGCTCTCTCGCACTGTATTACACAACAGACAATATAACTAACTGTGTGTGCAGGGCCGAGGGGGACCACACACACACCTTTGTTAAAAGAAGAAACTATTCAAATAATAATTCATTACAATTTGGAAAATTAGTAGAATAAAGCTTAAATAAAATGTGGACGTATTATGTGGGGCAAACAGTTGTTCATCTTTAGCTTGGATTAGCATCTTGCTGTAGTTGAAGTACCAACACCTCAATTGTATTAGACTAAACTATCGAAGTGGATCAGTATTATCAGTGGAGTTGAATATACAGTACATTACACTGAGTGTCTACCCAATAATTCATTTACCTGCCCATCAAAAAAACTTACTGCTCGGGATTTTCTTTTTCATCAAATCTTTCTACCTTGTGTGCCATGCTGATCTTTACACTTGTTTTTTGGATTTGACTGTCTTCTGACCTTTTCTGCATCTTCGGCCTGATTCAATGGAAATGAGTCCTGAGTCAAAGAGCGTCCACCATTGTGGTGCAGATTTACCATGTAAACAACAGATGTGTGGTGTGTGGGATTGTGTTAAGTTTCATTTTAAAGGTGTTGATCAATCAGAATGTCGTTATCGTTTCACCCTCATCCTGCTTCAAACCCACATGATGTTCTTTCTTCTGTGGAATTTATTTTGGCCGCATTTTTCCATGTAATGAAAATTGGTATTCACCCTAATTTCTGCACATGAAATAAACTAGAAAATGCATGTATCATCATGTCAAATGTCCTATAATGATGACATGACCACATGATTAGATCAAATTTAATTTGAGAACTGCATGCTGCATCTGCACAAGATTTCTCATGATTAACGGACTGTTCCTCACACAAAGCAATTTTATGACTAGAAGACATTTGGATCTTGACACAAGAGCCCTATCATACACCCAGCAAAATACAGCACCAGACGTGACTCAAGTGTGTTTTGCTAGTTTCAGCCCAATGCAGTTATTATTTTCACGACCTGTGCCACGTTGTTTAAATAGCAAATGCATTTGCGCCCATTTGTGCATCCATGGGCTACTGGATTTTGAGGAACTGAAAAAGACAGTTTTCTAGGCACAATATTCTTTTGTTATTTAAAGAGCGCATTAGTAATGTGCATCTATAGACGGGTCCACAATGTGCATACTGCTTATTACACTCAGCAGCACACAAACATGCCAAATATTTTAAAATAAAAGGATTACAATATAAAAGATTATTAAAGTGTATATAAAGATCCGGCTTGTCCCGTAGATGGTCTGCTTGCGTGCTTTAACCTCAAACAGAGAACAGGGACAACCCTTTTAGACCATGCGCCGGGAGCGCCGACCATTTTTACCAACGTTAAACTAGCAAAAGTGGATTCGGACACTCACTAAGTGCACTTGCGCCTTAGACCATGTGCTTAGATTATTAACATAGGGCCCATAGTCTCATTCACTTTGATTGTATGGAAAAGATTGTCTGGGATATTCTTCAAAATTTCACCATTTATATTTCAAACTTTCCATTATTACACAAAAGCTTCTTTAAAGTGGAAAAATGTTCTTCAGATTATTAAAATGTTCTTCACAGTAAGTAAAAAAAGGTTCTGATATAAGAACTATTCACTGAAAGGTTCTTCACATAGCCTAAAATGGCTCTTCTATAACATCAATATGAAACATTTATTTTAAAATCAGATTTCTAATTACATGATGGTGAGTAAATGATGGCAGAATTTCTATGTATACCTTGCCTTAAAAGATTGGTTTATTTCAGTATGAAAGCTGTGGTTGGATGCTGGTTTTCTGGAAAACACCACTTCGGTGTGACCTTCTATCATTCTGCCTTCTAATTTTGCATTTTCTCATGCAAGGAAACCACAGCAAGATATGTGGTTTTAAAATGTAAAATCTGCTTTTCATCGTGAAAATGCCATTTTCCATTTCCTTCGTTGCTCTTCCTCTTACAGATTACTGATACTCAGCCCAGTACCCATTGAAGGCCTCCTGTTTTCTTTGTTTACAGAAGAAAACTTCTGCAAAAGTGACTCTCTGAATGTCCTGCACATTAAGAAGTAAATGACGGGATCCAGACAGACGTTAAGCGCGGACAGAAAGAGCGTAGCTTCTTTCATCTGGAAGAGAATGAAGTGGTTGTACGGGCTAAAACCAGCCCTGTGCTTTTGACTATGCGTGTAGGGAACGCGACAAATGTGGTAGGGCACAAAACAGAAGACGAACACGGCCAGCAAGCTGAAGATGCTTCGGTTTGACCGTCGTCTTGCCTTACTGCTGTTCCTTTGCACCCGTTTGTAAGAGCGGTACACATGACAGGCGATGGAGGTGTAGCAAAACACCATCAACATGAACGCCACCCAGAAGATTCCAACGTTGAAGTGGGCTGAAACTTCATGCCAGCGCTTACCCAGCTCACTTTTCAGGTCCATGCAGTTAAATTCTTTAGGCATGGGCTGGTTGGTCAATATGGTGTTCGGCAGCATGAAGAATATCATGACGGCCCAAGATAGCAGCGCGAGAGCTCTTGCTACCGAAACCCGCTGCAGAAAGGAAGACACACCGGAGTTGCTGCGGACGATTTTGAAGTAGCGCTCCAAGCTGATGAGGCTCATAAAGGTTATTCCTGTGTACATGCTGAGGTAGAAAAGCACAGCTGTGTAGCGGCAAACTATCAGCTTCAACTGCAAGCCACCGCAATTGAGGTCACCGGCAACACGCCACGGGTAGGTGAATAGCATCAGAATGTCTGCCACCGCCATGTTTTTTAGGTAAACAACTAAAGCTGAGGAGCTGGGAAGCCTGAAGAAGATCCAAGCGGCAAGTCCGTTGAGAATTAAGGCACAAGCACAGATGATGGAGTAGAACACCGGCAAAACCTGCTTTGTGAACACACTGTGCACATCCGTGGTGTTTTTCTGTTCCGTCTGTGTGTTGTTGATGTAGTCCATTTCTAAAACGGAAAATGAAAGAATTTTTTTAGTGTGTGCTTTGATGACAATGGCAATGTTTTAAACTTCTTCTAGGGCTTTTTACTGATGTCCCAAAAAAAAAAAAAAATAAGTGCCACATTTGTGAATAATCTTAATATGTGTCTAATCCTCTGCCCTTTTTGTGTTATAATCTCTACTTTAAATTCTTTTTGAAAAAAGGATTGTAATTTTTTTTAACCCCAATAAAACCCTTGTGAAAAAAATACACTTTACCATACTTTTGAAATAGAACTTATTATAGAAATAATTATTAAAATAATAAAAATATACTCAAGTCTGAACTGAATATAATCGGACACACCTGCATGTTAATTGCAATTAAACAAAAATGTGTTACAGTAAAAATTTACATTTTTAAGTAGGACTTAAGTACATCTTTATATGTCATTTTATAATTCTACTGTGTTTGAAATATGGTCAAAGTTTACTGCTGAATGTACTGACAAGCATTTATGGTAAACTAAAATATGATTTAATGTAATTTCTGTTGAAATTTCATGTCATGTATTTAAATATTTTTGTATAAATTGCCGAAAATGTTATACCGAATAACACACTATAGATAAAAGTATAATCAAGTACATCAACACCTCAAAATAAATGTACTTTTTAAGGCAAAACAAAAGATTGTTAAAACAAATATTTATTAATTGTACTTTAAAGTAAAACTTTATAAAAGTAAAATGATTACAAAATGCAATTTACAAAAGTGTGCTTAGAAACACAGTCACTTTCTTGCTTTTTATTTAATTGAATAGTCATGTATATAGTCAATATTTAAACCTTTCATCAAAGTTATCCTAAGACAAGAACAGGTATTGTTCAAAATGCATGTATAACTTTGATGAAAGGTTTTGATCCACTTCAAATGTTGACTACTGTATATATATATATATATATATATATATATATATATATATATATATATATATATATATATATATATACAATATGCAAGTATACTTTTAAGATATAAAGTACACTATTTTTTCACAAGTGCAAGCCCTAAAAAATCCATCTTGTCATTTTTAAGATCGTTATAATATAAGATCATTATAAAACATTTTTTGAAATATAAACTATTAGTCTTATCATATTTTCTTCTTGCTTAAAGAGATAGTTCAGCCAAAAATGATACATCTGTCATCATTGACTCATTCCCAGGCTGTTCCAAACCTCTATGACTCTTAATATTCTGAAATATTATTGTTTTGACTGCATTAACACGATTGGATGAGAACTGAACTGAGCTGGACGATGATATCAATGTTTTTCTTCAGAACTGCTTTATAGATGAAATTAAATATTTTAATAATTGATGATCTTTAATGGATCTAACCAAAGCACTTAGAGCTGCTGTACGGCTGAAATGAACTGTTAGGGTTAGGGTTAGACAAGAACAGGTATTTAATCATTTTCATGTTATTAATGTTAGCTGCTCTGAACTGATCTGTATTAAAGCCTTATAGAAATAAAAGTGACTTGACTTGACAACCAAGGAGATGCTATACAGAACGACAAGAGACCATTCGCTCTCATTGAACGAGAAAAATATGCATTAGAAGTGAATGGTGACTGATGCTGTCAGTCACTAAACATTGTTGTCCAACATCTCCTTTTATGAGAACAAACTAAAGTCATTTGGGTTTGGAACAACATAAAGCATTACTGAATTTTCATTTTAGATTTTAATCAGAAGGACCGTCAGTCTGAATATGGTGTCATTTGCATTCAGACATTTCTGAATTGTAAAATACTCAATAACTTTGTAAATTAATTATAACTTTGACCATAATAAAAGAAACTTACTTGAAGAGTTGAACTTGAGTCAGCTTGAATCATGACACAGAATGAGAAGCATGTTGGGGAGAAGAGCCTCACATGATATTAGAGAGGAAGGAGGCGTTGACTTTGAGACAGGAACTAACAGAATCACTGTTTGTCTCGTGGGTGGACACTTGCTCAGCACTGCAGGAACTTCCTCCACTGATATATATCTGTACACAAACAGATTCATCCTCCCCATGCATCAACATAATGTGACAAACTCTTGCCTTGCTTATTAGAGTCTATGAAGTTAGCAGCTGTGTTTCAATAAAACGGTAACACTTCAGAATAATGGCAGATCATTAATAAGTAACTATCCAGGAAATAATGCAGGACTAATGAGTAGTACTACATAAGCGATGTCGGGTGACGTTTAAAGTATTGTCAAACAAAACAGAGGCTAGCTAGACCCTCCCTCCTCGTCGGTTATTGGCTGGAACAGTTTGTTATGTTTCGTGGCGCGGGTTAGCCCAGTTTGTTGTTGTTGTCGTTTGTGGAGCCTGGGGTGTCTGCAGAAACAGCATCTTTTTACAGTGTGTTCAGGGACAGGCAGCTAGCGGATAGAGGAGAGGTTTGCTGTATGTGACAAAAAAAGTTTTGGCCTAAAAAACGTGTGACATCACTTATAGCACCTTTAACACTTCAGCTACTACTGTTAACTAATATAGAAACAAGCTTAACTAATCAGTAAATAATATCAAATTTAGGAGATCGTTCCTTATTAGGTAATCAATAATGTGTTTTCACATAATAAATCTTTATTTTAATATAATAAATAATAAAAACTTTTTTTTCACTTTAAAATAATGGTGCAGATCACTAGTTCCTGCATAGTGACTAGGTAACACATGAGTAATTTATGATGCATTGTATGACCACGTTGACAAAAAAGACAATTGCTAATGGCTCAGACACGTTAAATTTGTGATTACCGGTAGTAATTAATTAGTAATTCTTTATAATTTTTCAAAATTACCTATATTAGTTCTTAATGATGCCAATCTCATTAAGAAATAATTGATTACCTAATAAGGAACTATCTTAGTTCTAAATTTGATATTACTTACTGATTAGTTAAGCTTGTTCCTGTATTAGTTAATAGTAGCTGAAGTGCTAAAGTAACACCAGGTAACTTTTGCTCTCGGGTCCCCCTACAGTTGGGAAACAGTATTGTCCTCTACTACTACTACTGTAAACTCTTGTCATCCTACATGCACGTGCATTTGTTGACAACCATGATAGCCCTGAACACTGTAGGAGGAGGTCACATGCAGGTGTTCTGCTTGCGTCGCGTCTTCATCCCAGGTACAGTGGCATATATTTCAGCATGTCATATGAATATAATTTCATGGGTTTTATTTTTTTCTAACGACAAATGATCGCGATGATCACGTTTACAAGCCAGCGTCATTATAGTAGCCTAGTCTATTGGTTACCGTTTTACTGAATCTATATGATACTTCAATGCAATGTTTGAGTGGTAGATAATAACCATATCGTCAATATTATAATATCAAGCTACCATAAATTAATCTGCAAATTTTACAAATCGATTTGCATTATAGCTTGAGGCAAGACAAATAATCATTACCTGATTCATGAAGATAAACGGAGGATAAGATAGCTTCCATAACATAGTCAGGCAGACAAAAAAAACACCCCAGTCGACGGGGTGTCATTGTGTGACCATCGGCAGTTGTAGTGCCCTCGAGAGCCTCTGGAGGGCACCCTCACATTGTGTTATGTTTTCCCCATGGACTCATTATGTTTTATTATGTTCAGCTGTGTTTCATTGGTTATTGAGCTCCTGATTTAAACCTGTGTTTCTCCTTTGTCCTTTGTGAAGTCTTGTTACACTGTAAGCGTGCATTTCTGAGCATTATTCCCTGTTCTGTTTCTCCGTGTTTCCCTGGACTCTTGACCCTAGCCTGTATACTGGACTGTTAACGAACCTGTGCTGCCTGCCTCGACCTACGCCTGTTTGTACCACGATTTATTGGATTGCCCTTGTTTCTTTGTATGCCTGATTATTTAATAAAGTTCTGCGTATGGATTCGACCGTCTCTGCCCGTACGTTACAGAAGACTTCGCCAAACATGGATCCAGCAGACTTTCAGCATCTATCCACCGTGGTCAAGACCCGAGCTTCCATGCTAGCCTCTCATTGTTTTCAGCTGGCGAGACTAACTTCTCTCCTCGAGGAACTAGCAAGCTCCGTGCACTCCTGGTCTCCGCAGAGCTCAAGCACAGCCGCTAATCTAGCCCAAGCCCCCGCTGCACCTGTTCCACCGCAACCCAGTGTGAGTACCGCATCTAACTATTCCAGTCAGTCATTTCCTGAAAAGTTTGATGGCTCACCTGTGGCGTGTGAAGGATTTCTTCAGCAGTGCAGCTTGTACATGAATCATCATCCCTAGTTTTATACCTCGGATAACGACCGCGTTTCCTTCATCTGCTCACTGCTCACTGGAAAGGCTCTGGAATGGGCAGGCGCGCTCTGGGAACCAGGTCGGATGTCGTTCCCTTCTTATGACGTGTTTGTCGCCCTATTCAGAGAGGCTTTTGAACTCCCCGCAGGAGAGGAGGATCCCGAGGAACTGCTCTTGTCCCTGCGCCGGGGAGGTTCGTATGCGGCGGATTTCTCTCACTCATTCCGCACGCCGCTAAAGCCTCAGCTCGCCAAACTGTTTGATCCTCCCTTGAGGACCGTCAGAGGGGCTTTCAAGTTTATCGATCCTGCCAAACCCACTCATCGTATCGGACCCCTCGAGCCCGTATTCCGCACTGGTTTTGTTGAACTTGCTAATCCAGATACAGCGGAGCTTTCGCCGGCCAAACTGGAGTTTGAGCACATGCCAGCCGACTCGTAAGAGTCAAGTTCCGAGTCAAGTCAGTCAAGTCCGTCTGCCGAGTCAAGTGAGTCAAGTCCGTCTGCCGAGTCAAGTGAGTCAAGTCCGTCTGCGAGTCAAGTGAGTCAAGTCCGTCTGCCGAGTCAAGTCCGTCTGCCGAGTCAAGTGAGTCAAGTCAAGTGAGACGCCGCCGCAGGAGGAGGAGGATTCGTTCGGTTCGCCAGGCTCCGGTGGGCGTACCCAGACTCCTCGCCCTGCCGGCCCCGCCTCTGCGCCTCGCCCTGCCAGCCCCGCCCTTTCGCCTCGCCCTGCCGGCCTCGCCTCTGCACCTCGCCTTGCCTGCGCCCTTCAATATCCAGGAGGCCTTTCCTGAACCCGTGTACCACCCGGAGGTTCCTCCCTTGGATTTCCCCAAGTATTTTTTTTGGGGGGGGGCAGTAGGTACTCTGCGGGTGCCATGGAGGCGATGATGACATGGGCCGCGTCTGAGTCTGCTCCGCCTTTGTCTCCGTCTGAGTCTGCTCCGTCCTGATACCCTGTCAAGTGTGTTCAACCTTGGTCTCCTGTCAAGTGTGTTCAACCCTGGTCTCCTGTCAAGTGTGTTCAATCCTGGTCTCCTGTCAAGTGTATTCCACCCTGGTTGTCTTCGACGCGTGCTTCCCTGTGGTCTCTTGCCCCGCTGTGGTCTCCAGGCCCGAGGCCTCTCCATGTGCCTGGCCTCCTGCCTCTCCACGGGCCTGGCCCTCCATCCCAGCCCCCGTTGACCTCCCCCCGGAGCTCTTAGGAGCGTCTGGAAGCCGCTCCTTAGAGGGGGGGTTATGTGACGGCAGTTGTAGTGCCCTCGAGAGCCTCTGGAGGGCACCCTCACATTGTGTTATGTTTTCCCCATGGACTCATTATGTTTTATAATGTTCAGCTGTGTTTCATTATTGGTTATTGAGCTCCTGATTTAAACCTGTGTTTCTCCTTTGTCCTTTGCGAAGTCTTGTTACACTGTAAGCGTGCATTTCTGAGCGTTATTCCCTGTTCTGTTTCTCCGTGTTTCCCTGGACTCTTGACCCTAGCCTGTATACTGGACTGTTAACGAACCTGTGCTGCCTGCCTCGACCTACGCCTGTTTGTACCACGATTTATTGGATTGCCCTTGTTTCTTTGTATGCCTGATTATTTAATAAAGTTCTGCGTATGGATCCGACCGTCTCTGCCCGTACGTTACAGATTGGTTGTTGCGTTAAATGTTACCCAGATACAATAGTGCTATTTTCTGATTGGCTAACAACACCAGATGAACACCAGCGCTTGATTCCTGCCGGTTCCACAGTGAGAGTGGCGCGGCCAGAGTTTTGAGCGCTGCGGCATATTAAATATATTACAAATAGTTTTTCAGCGTGAGAAATACAATGTGTGGCGGGAGAGCGTGACAAAAGACCGTGACAAAAGACCGAAATGAGTGACTGTCACGCTCAATGCGTGACACTTGAGAGCCCTGCGATTTTAAGGAAGTGGGGGTGGTGGTGGAAGTGACGTATTATATGCCGTAAAGCAGCCGAATTTTGTAGTTCTCTTTGTTCGCCGGTTACTACCCGAAACCCAAAGTTTAAAAGTACGATTAAAAACGCTACAGACCCCGTCAGGCTATGGCAGACGTGTCATTCAACCTATTGTAAGTCGATGTACCATCACAGAAGACTTGGAAATATATTATGAAGGTTGAAAAGTTACCTGGTGCTGCTTTAATGTAGCATTAGTCCTGCATTACTTCCTGCATAGTTACTTATTAATGACGGACATTATTGTGAAGTGTTACCAATAAAACAGCAACTTTTCCATATGTTTCTAAATTCAAAAGAGCTTTATTTTCAGCACATTCATATACAAATACAGTGAATGAAATAACGTTTCTCTGAGACTCCATGAACAGTGCAGGACAATATAAGGTACAACAAAATATGAGACCATGAATGAGACAATAAAAATAAAATAAAAAAACATATATATATATATATATATATATATATATATATATATATATATATATATATATATATATATATATATATATATATATATATATATATATATTATATATATTATATATATATATATATATAGTGAAAACAGGTCATGCAAACCAGATGAATTTAACTTACAAGTGCTATGTAGGAATTTAAATTTAAACAGAATAACTTAAATAACATAAAGCAACAAACACTTTGCAAATCAGTTTTACAAATCCAATCAAATACATTAGAGCATAAAAAGAATACAACACAAGAACATTTACAAAATAACATTTATCACTTTAGTTGTCCGAAGAGCTTTCCTGATTTATTATTATTAGCTCTCCATATGAGGATTCAGTGGGAGTTCAAAGGGGACTTAAATACGGATGTTGTGTTTGTCAGACACAGTTTAAGCTGGTTTCCTCTCTCACCCCACGCTGAGTGCTGTGAGACTGTAATATAAAACTGCATTTATTATTATTATTATATCATGTATTTATAGTGGTGGCCAAAAGTGATGTCTGTAGGGGATATTTGTTTTTAATGATCCTACAAGTTTTATTAAACCGTCACTATAAGAGGAAACTATTTTATATAGGTTTGTAAATATTTTAAATATGAGGAATGAACAAAATACTAACGCGGTTAAAGTTTTTATCTGACAAAATTATTTGCCAAAAAAAGGCAAACTACAGGTTTTATTTTCTTATGCATACATTCACTGCAACATAATTAGTTATTAATATTTAGTTTGCTGTCTCTCTCTTGTTTTTGCGTTTGTTCATAATTATGTTATATGACAGCCTGGCCAACAATGTTATCTGCACAATTTGGCAGGTTTCAATGCTTTAGCACAAATAAAACAATTGAATCCAAGCTAATTTTTAAGAATATTTAAATAAACGGCGAAGATGTCCATTTTCCTTGGCTGGACATCATGTTATAATTGCATATTTGATATGTATTTAAGATTTTATATTAATATTTGTGTCAAGCTAAATAAAACACAGAAAAGTCTTAAAATGAAAAGAAATATTTCTGCACTACTGCTACGTCACTAGTTAAACAAATAAATTGATCAAGTGAACTCCTTTGTACAGACGTCAGATGTTCTTGCTTCCATTGAAGCACAAGATGTGAAAATTCTCAAATAATGCCGGAGAACATGATGATCAAGTTTTACACAAACTTGTGGAGTTCATGCAGCTCAATTGCTGATGTCATTAAAGCAATTAAATCAAATCTGATCCCAGCTAACATTTCATGGTGGGGCCAATGTAGGCATACAGGGGTTAATTGCCGACATGGAACCCATGGACAAACCCATTTAAGGCCCATACTGGGGTTAATACGGATAGTTTTGACATGGAACCCTTGGACAAACCCATGTAGGGCCCATATCTCACGACCATATCTTGCCTACATTAGCCCCACCATTAAATGTTGGCTGGATTTGAATTTTTGCTGGTAGTGGTGCCGAAATCACACATTTCCCCATTAACTCAACTTACTGGTTTCTTTGTTGAAATCTTTGAAGGTTAAGCCGGGCCCTGAAGCTTTTGCAAAAGACAAAGTAAATAAGTGGATCCAAGGAGGCATTAAGCACTGCAAGGACCGTCAGCTCCTTTATGATGTCGAAGACCTGAGCTGCTGTACAGTCATGCAGCCGTGAACTGATGAACACGTGCGGCAGTCTCACCAAATGATAGGGCACAAAGCACACGCAGAAAACCGCCACCAGTACTCGCATGTTGCGTTTTGACTTGCTGAGCATTGCATTCCCAGAATTTTCCAGCATCGTGCGCTGAGCTTGTCGAAGCCTCTGTACGTTCCCCCAATAAAACAGAATCAGGGAAACCAGCACAGACAAAAATACTAAAAAGGAAAGGATATGCATTAACAGGTAGATCTTTTTGAGCAAGCTGTTATGAAAACGTTCACAGCTAAAACCACTGTTGGGAGTGTTTTCTTTATCAGAACTGACAAAAACAGCAATGTAGACACAAACAAAGCACAAATTGACAGCCCAGGTCACTATGCAGATGTAGCGGGTCGAGCGGACGGTTTGCAGCACGTGAGTCTCCAGTGGCCGTACAATCCTCATGTACCTGAAACAAAGGAGCAAAAAATTCAAAGAATACAGAGAAGGCTTTCAAAATACAGAAACAGTGCTTGTGACGTTTGTGGCTCCATGACTTGCTACTAAAGTAAAATATAATCATATGTTAAACTGTTAATTAGACTAGCCTTTTCTTTAGTGTGTGTTATTTTTTAGTGAGTGATGTCTGGTCTAGGAATATAGACAGATTCAAATTTATTATCCCTTTATTTAAATATATATTAAATATATTATATATTAAATAAATATAAATATTAAATTAAATATATATATATATATATATATATATATATATATATAAAATGATATGCATTTTTTATTTTCATGGTACAATTTCCTATTTTTGCTAAATAATTCTGTCAGATAAACAATCTTAATCAAGTTTAGAGTTTTATTTTTCCTTCACATTTAAAATATATAACATATTTCCCTTATATTTTGATAATTTAATCGAACAGGGTGATACAAAAAAATCCCCTTTCGGACATACTTTTGGTCTCTATATTATATTTTGTCTTCAAATACACAGGTGCTGGTCATAATATAATTATAATTTCCGTGTTTCCAGAGCTCTGTGTCCAAGCACATTAATAGAGAGGCGAAGGGAAGGAAAAGATGTGGTAGAAAAAAAGCGTACAAGCAATAGGGATAACCGCACCATAGAGAGGATTGTGAAACAAAACCCATTCAAAAATGTGGGGGAGATTCACAAAGAGCGGACTGCAGCTTGAGTCAGTGCTTCAAGAACCACCACGCACAGACGTATGCAAGACATGGGTTTCAGCTGTCGCATTCCTTGTGTCAAGCCACTCTTGAACAAGACACAGCGTCAGAAGCATCTCGCCTGGGCTAAAGACAAAAAGGACTGGACTGCTGCTGAGTGGTCCAAAGTTATGTTCTCTGTTGAAAGTACATTTTGCATTTTGCATTCAACCTGTGCTCTCATAACACCTGATCAGTGCCACAGACTGATCGAATCCATGCCACGCCGCATTGCTGCAGTAATTCAGGCAAAAGGAGCCCCAACTAAGTATTGAGTGCTGTACATGCTCAACATTTCTAAAAATCCTTTTTTTGTATTGGTCTTAAGTAAAATTCTAATTTTCGGAGATACTGAATTTGGGATTTTCATTAGTTGTCAGTTTTAATCATCACAATTAAATGAAATAAACATTTGAAATATATCAGTCGATGCGTAATGAATGAATATAATATCCAAGTTTCACTTTTTGAATGGAATTATTGAAATAAATCAACTTTTTGATGATATTTTAATTATATGACCAGCACCTGTATATCCCTTTCACGGTCACTACAGTGGACAGCTATTTAAAAAGCATTTTCTTGAATTTGCAAGGGTTTTGATGGCAAAGTTGCACATCAATCTCTTCAGTGGACCCTGGTGCATCATCCTATACATTGCAATCAAGTTGCAAGCCGTTGTGTTTCGAGTTTTTCCCCCTCCAAATCAAGATGGCCAATGGTCAGTCAGACATGCCAAGTTGCTCCGGAATATCCACCCATTCCTTCTATCCTAGGAGACTCTTGTAGGTAAAAAAAATATTGCAGCATCAAGCAATATCTAATGAGTCTTATGACAGTAAAATATTCCAAGTTTTGATTTTAGATTGGGAGAAAAATCAGATTTATCACCTGTCCACTATAGTGGACCTCATGCATCAATGGCTATATTTCAGCTACAATTCATACTTAAGCTGTGAATATTATTTTTGAAAATACTTAATCTGCAGTGAAATTTTTTGACTGTAAATATATGTTTTTGTATTATTAGAATGCTAATTTCATTGACATCGAAAAAAGTTATGTGATTACATAATTTATGTGACTTATGTATTACTTTACTAATTTCATCAAAAAAGTAATCTAATTACGTAATGCATTACTTCTTAGATCAAAAAGTAATCTGATTACGTAATGAATGTTGCTTGTAATGCATTTATTTACTCGTAACATCAAAAAGTAATCTGATTACGTAATGCATGTTACTTGTAATGCATTACTTTACTTGTTAGATCAAAAAGTAATCTGATTTCGTAATGTACGATATTGTAATGCTTTTCTTCACTCGTAACACCAAAAAGTAATCTGATTACGTAATGCATGTTACTTGTAATGCGTTACTTTACTCGTATCAACAAAAAGTAATCTGATTATGTAATGCACATTACTTGTAATTAATTACTTTACTTGATAGATCAAAAAGTAATCTGATTAGGTAATACATGTTTCTTGTAATACGATACTTTACTCGTAACATTAAAACATATCTGATTATGTAATGCATGTTACTTGTAACACATTACTTTACTTGTAACATCAAAAAAGTAATCTGAATGCGTTATGCATGCCCCAACACTGCTAATTTCAGATGAAATTGAAAAATACGTATCGCTAGGTTTTCTCAGCAGAGGCCTATGCTAGAAATGTGTCTATCTTGAACATAATCAGAATTATCAGCTAATAAGGGTAAATTGACATACTCTGGTACACTGGAGGGAGCATCTGAGTGGTTTCCACAGTTGTACCTTGACAGGCTGTAGAAATTTCTGATGGAATCACGTCCTCATGTTCTGTTATCAAATATACACGAAGTGCAACTTGTATGAAGTTCAATTGCCTTTGCAATATTTCGGATTTATATTTTTTGTATATATTTGATAGTTTTCACATGCTTTGATATAATTTTATTGATTAGTTTGTTAAATACACACACTTTATCTGTATGCTTATTGTATTATATTTAATTTTAGTATCTCTTCAGTTTAAACCATAAATGCATGCTGTCCACTCAAGTGGACACCTGAAAATCTCTTTGGAAAATTTGTAAAAAAAAAAAAAAAAAAATTAAAAATCAAATCTTGTTTTTCATGCCCTAAGAGCAATAAAAAGACATAGGAAAAAAATCCTGACTGAGGTTATCATAATTCATGCATGAAAGGGATATTTAAATATTTTTTAAATTGTTTTTCATCATCATTATACAAGTAAATGTAATTATTTACATACAGTTACATTATTACACAATTTCAATGTGATATATAATTACAATAATAATTATTATTATTTAAGTTATAATTATTATTTTATAACTATTATCTTAACTAATATATTTAATTATTAATAAATTATAAATTTTATAATTATAGAATTTTAATAATTTGTTTTCTTTTATTGTAATTAAAATGTAGTTTTACTGTTTATTTTGGATGGATGGATGGATGGATGGATGGATGGATGGATGGATGGATGGATGGATGGATGGATGGATGGATGGATGGATGGATGGATGGATGGATGGATGGACGGAAGGATGGATGGACAAATGCACATTCATACCTGTTTGCAGCGATGAAGCCCATGAAGAGAATACTGGAGTACATGTTGAGGTAGGAAGCTGGAGCACCAAAGATACAGTAGATACGCTGTATTTCCACTGAAGTGCTTGCGTATTTGGTAATGCGTAATATCAAACACAGGCAGACAAACATGTCTGCTATAACCAGATTCTTGAGATAGACTGTGATGCTCGACTGTCTTGTAGATTTACAAAAATACACATATATTGCAATGCTGTTGAGTGCCAGACTTGCCAGAAAAACTAGCGAGTAAACAGATATAAAGAATGTACGAGCTGGCATTTCAAACAAGCCACAAGCTCCTTGAGTTGAATTGGTTGTGTTCTGGTCCATGATCGAGGATTGTAACCCAGACAGGTCGTTATCTGCTGGAAGAGAGGATGAATTGTATTATACAAAATGGGGACATTTTCCAAAATACCACTAACAATTTACAATAAAGTTTGATTTGTTAACATCATTTTACAGTAATCTATGTAACAGTATTCTATTTAAGTTAACATGAACTAGCAAAATCAAATACTACAGCATTTATTAATCTTAATCAATTTCAACATTTACTAATATATTTTTAAAAAACCAAATATGCATTTGTTTACATTTTGTTGATGCACTGTGAACTAAAATATAAACAATGAACAATATGATTTTTACTAACATTAACAAAGACTAATAAATGCTTTAAAAGATAGGTAACACTTTTTTCAATAGTGCACTTTTAGACTCGGGTAACTTTGCAAGTACATGTCAACTAACTCTCATTAGAGTATTAGTAGACTGTCTGATTAATATCTGCCAACACTTTATTTTGATGGTCCCCAAACAGCCAGTCTACTGACTATAATTAACTTTGCAACATGTCATCTTATTGTAACCCTAACCCTACCAGTCTATTAATGCTCTAATGAGAGTTGACACGTACTTGCAAAGTTATAAAGTAGAATGCTTGTTGGGGAGCATCAAAATAAAGATTGAAATAAAGTGTAACTACAAATATATATCGTTCATTGTAAGTTCATATTAGCCTTATGGTTCCACTTTATTTTGATGGCCTACTTTAGACATTCTACTAACTATAAGTAACTTTGCAACTACATGTCAACTAACTCTCATTAGAGTGTTAAGTAGACTGCCAGTAGACTGTAGGTTATGGTTATGTGTTATAGGGTTCCGGTTAGTAGAACCAGTTGACTTGTAGTTGCCAAGTATACTTATAGTCAGAAGAATATAAGTATACTTATATTCTATAGTCAGAAGAATATAAGTATACTTATATTCTATAGTCAGAAGAATATAATTTTCTAATTATAGAATATAATTAGAATTATTATATTATAATTATTATATTATTATTATATATATAAGAATATAATTATATATATATATATATATATGGGTAGTTGACAAATGGCCAAGAAAAAGTACTTTTTTTGTAAAACATAACTTTTTAAGACAAAATACATATAATTATGGAGTATGAAAACTGCAGTTTCAGAAAATAGTAGTGGTCACTCATTTTGTCAATGACTTCACATCTTTTTTTCACGTTTTCACTCAACAGTACTGTAAATGTGTCCTATGGTGTGACATTTAAAAAGTATTAAGAAATTATATTAAATAACATTTAAAAAAATACTTGAGAGAATTGTTCACATTATTAAAACATTTTTTTATTAAAGTGATATTTATTTTACATGAAAGTACAAATTAAAATCATTTTCACCAAGAATAGATGAACTTGATAAACTTTTCCCTACGAATGTCAATAAAACTTTTTCGCCAACCTTACAAAACTGTTTGAAATTGTACCCATCTAAGAGGAGGTATTATTGAAACTTCCCTAATGCCAAACTTGACTCTTTTTAAAAAAGATATTTTAAAATAAGTATATTTTTCTGTTGTTTTATGTTTGTCACACCATAGGACAAAACGTCACACCAAAGGACAAAGATAGTCATAGCATAAAAAGAGTCAGAATATAAAGTGTTTATTGTAACAATTATAAAGGATGACATTTGTTTTTATTTTTCAGCCATATAAACTGCAAAACATATCACACCAAAAGTAACTTTGACACTTATAGATCCATCAATTAGGAAACACTAGCTATGTTTCCATCCGCACGTGTTTATCCGCATTAAGTGATATCGAATGAAAAATGCCTTAAGGAAACAGTAAAATTCGATTGAATTTCATGAATATCGACTCAAATGAAATGCGTTCGGTCTCATCGAATTTTATCTTGATGGATATACGGCTTCTGCGATAAACGCTGATGGAAACGTTATTATGGCGCGATCCATTTTGTCTAGCTAAACTTTGTTCGCAAATGTTTGCTTGAATGTTGTGCAATTCGGTGAGAAAATTAATGGAAACACCTTAACATGTCTCAAATCAATTCGATATATCGATTTGATGGCAAAACAGCATGTGACGTCATTACACACAGGTTTTTATTCACTTTAAAGGTCCCGTTCTTCGCGATCCCATGTTTCAAACTTGAGTTAGTGTGTAATGTTGTTGTTAGAGTATAAATAATATCTGTAAAATTATAAAGCTCAAAGTTCAATGCCAAGCGAGATATTTTATTTAACAGAAGTCGCCTACAGCGAACGGCCGGTTTGGACTACATCCCTCTGCTTCCTTCTTTAATGACGTCAGTAGAACAGTTCTCTGACTAACGTCCGCCCACAGGAATGCTCTCTCAACTCGCGCACTTCTTATAACTTACTGTGTTTACTCAGCGGTGATTTTCTGAAGTAAAACTGACGCTTCATCTTTTGTGTGATGTACAATAAACTTTATTAAACTCCTCAGTATATGTTTGATCATCATTCGGACCTGGTCCGACACAGCAGACTTGTAGCTAGGCTATTAATAATGCTGGATACATTCAAGCAGATGACAAATACGTTATAATAACCGCAATTAAACTACTAAACTATACCTGTTCCATCTCTATACAGCCCTCTGACTCTGTAGGCATTATTGTCCGACTCGAAATGAACACCGTTACTGAGAGTTTCTGATGTTATCATTATTCCATGAGATGAAATTGTCCTAAGAGTCTGAGTGTCTCTTGAAGCTCCGCCCCCTGTGTCGTGCAGCAGCAGCTCATTTGCATTTAAAGGGCACACACTAAAACAGCCCGTTTTTCTGAGTCCTCAAAAAAGACAATTTAAACATGCTGTAAAAAATTATCTGTTGGGTATTTTGAGCTGAAACTTCACAGACACACTCTGGGGACATCAGAGACCTATTTTACATCTTGTAAAAAGGGGCATAGAACGGGACCTTTAAAGCCGTTGGATGGAAAAACACTTTCACCAGCTTTATTCGCAGGTTTTTTTTTACCGAACTTCAGATAATTCGATTGTAAAGTGGATGGAAACTTGGCTTCTGACATGAAAATAAAATCCCTAAAAACATTGCATAAGTTTAGTTTGTCTCGTCCTTCCTAGTGCTTTAATGTCGAATGTATCCAATTCCCTGAGAGCCTTCTTTTCATGATATCTGTTTGAAATAATTATAGAATATAGATAAATGGATCAACAGAGAAATTAATGTTATGTATACTCAATTATGAACTCATGACCTACTGTGTTTTCCCTACAAATGTTGTCAATTTCTTATAAAACACAATATATATTATTATTCTGTAATAACAAGCTTATTATGTAACTATTGTTGAACCTGAACCTCACACAGGTCTATTCTGATACTGAACAATAAGCAGTCGTTCAGTCACTCATCAAGATCCCTGAATTATTTTAAGATGTATATGATGTATATGGCAACATTTCAGTTTGATTTACTTTCTCCGTCGTTCTCTTAGGATCGCCTCCTTTCTCTGTGGATCCTTTTTAATTCGCTCCCTATACTGTCTGGTCCTCTCTATTGCAAACACCTCTCCCTCAGTTCTTTCTGTTCTAAAACAAGTTAAGTAGCATTGTAAAGTAGTAGCACTGTATTTATGTACTTTATATTTGTTTATAGTTGTTACATTATACATTATAGTTGTTTTAATAACACTTCAGAACATTTTATGTAATGTCCAAAAAATGGCAATAAACATTAAAATGTAAGTCATTATTGAATTTAAAATCATCAAAACTGGTCAAAAAATAATGAAAAGTATGTTAACAAACTTTATCTATTTGTTTTAATAGCTTCTTAAGGAGGTCTTGTCCTATTGTGTGACATCTGTGTCCTATGGAGTGACAGGCCAGAGCGTCACACCAAAGGACATTTCCTGTCACACCAAAGGACATTTGAGCTTTTGTGGCATGCTAATAACCATGCTAATGCTAGCTTAACTTTCATTAGAAATTGGCATGATACATTTGCATAATATTACATAGTCCTGCTGTTAAAAATACAAATTTGAATAAAAAAATTAAATTTAGGGGTGTCACACCAAAGGACAAAAAAACTTAACAACTTCAGTGGTCTGAAAACATAGTTAAATATTTGAACAATTCTGAGAGAAATAATTACTATGTGCACTGCTCATGGGCTTCATAGGGGTCTTCAGTCACATGACCTTGAATGGGGTCTTTCAACTAAATTTAGTTGGCCATGATATTGCCCAACATAATATCAGGTTATTGCGTAACACCAAAGGACATTTTTTTCTGTGACAAACTTTATGAAATTCCCATACTTTTAGAAATGTATGTATAGGAAAAGTGATGGCCACTTAGTGAAATAGACACTTGCACAAACATGCCAGGAGTGTCCATTAAGATGTTTAAACATTATTTCCTTTTTTATAAAAGTTAATATTTATGAAATAATGTTGTCTCCCGTCACACCATAGGACAATTTTGAGATTTGGCTCAAAGTTGTAAAAAAATAAAAAATAACTCTGGTATTAAAATAACAAATTCATGTAAAACACGAAAATGTTTAACCATTTACAGTATTCTAAATGATGAAAATGTGAAATAAATTATTTTTTATCTTCTGTGACGGTGAAAAATCCACGTCACGTCAACTACCCATATAATATATATATATATATATATATATATATATATATATATGGGTCTTACAGGGTGAAAACGTTTTTCTAAAGTACTTTCTAAAGGCTGTGGCTGTATTTAACACAGTGGCATGATGGTTTCTTGTGTAATGTCGTCTGAGGGCTCAAAGGTCACGCACATTCAACTGAGGTTCTCTTACGAGAGGTTCTCTCGTATTGCGTAAGCTAGCTTACGCTACGGGAAAGATGCCATCTTTCTGAGAAATTGAAGCCAAAAATTATCCTATAATTTTGTATCCATTGTCAACGCAGTTCAGCTGCAGCAGACCTTGAGAGGGCTAGCTAGCCGCTCATTGGTTCGCTCACGGAGAACTGCTTAAGCCTATGAGGGAGCGCGAGTGAACCCGCGACCAATGAGAGTCTGACTCGCTCTCAATACGTCACCGCCCGCCGAAACGGGTGTGGACGAGACTATAAATATCCCGAAATAGGCTGAATAATCTGATTTTTTCATCCTTCAGCGACGCACCTGCATCTGCTGATCCTGAGAGAGAAGCCGCCGTCGTCGAAAAGGCACCTTCTAGCGAGCATTTGGGAGACTGAGGAAGCCGGCCGTCTTCGCCACCTTCAGCCGTCCTGTGAGCTAGCGCCATCCGACGGATTGTATCCTTTTTACAAAAATGCTTCCTATATATTGTTGTATCTAAAAGAGCGAGCGTCTTTTTCAAGATGTCTCGTAAATTTTCTGGCGGCTCTTGCCGCGCTCCCCTCGAGGCTGGGGACCGCCACCTCTTCTGCGCTCTCTGCCTCGGATTGGAGCACGCCGAGCTCGCCCCCGCTGTGGCGGCTGCGAGCTCTGGGAAACTATGCCATTGTTGACCCCGCGGGCTCGACTTCGGCCACTAAGATGCTTCCGTGCCGCCTCTGACTTCGCCGCGGAGAAAGAAACGCCGCTCTCAGAGGCCGCCGGACCCCCAGCCGGAAGCGTTCATCCCGCCGGAGCCTCTCGCTCCCGCTCTCCATCTCCGCCGCTTCCGGACATACAGCTGCCGCCGAGTGGCCGCTCTGTTGCCTCCGTTGACGCCGCGGACATCAAGGAGACATGTTCGCTTCTCGCTTCAGACGGTGAGGATTGGTCCGATTCTCACGCCTCCTCGGCCCGAGAATCAACCGGGACCCGCGCAGCTACTTCCACCAGCGCTCGACTCCCGCCGCTAAACGGGCTGCGCCCTTTCTGCCTGATCTGCACGCAGAACTCACGAAGTCCTGGAACGCCCCGCTCTCTGCTAGAACTCGCTCTGACTCTTCCACCCCGCGTCGCGTTGTGGACGGAGCCGCAGAGAAGGGCTTTATCTCCATTTTCCCTGTAGAGGACCTGGTCGCCGCACGTCTATGCCGCCCTCCGCGAGATGGCGCTCATCACCTGTGCTACCCACTAAAGCCTGCAGTCCGACTTCAAGCTTTCAGCCGCCGGCCAAGCAGCTTCTGCACCCCATGTCTACTACAGAGTGAGGTACTTCGTGAATGGGACGAGAGCGGGGGAAAATCCCCCTTCAGTCGCGGATTGAGGATTTCCCGCGAATTTTGTTCTGCCTCGTCGCGCTAGCTCCTCTGCAGGCCGCTCACGTGACCAGCCTCCTGCACGAGCCCCACCCTAGCGCCTAGCTAAACACAGTCAGACTTCTCAGCGACACCAGGGCGGCCGCTCTCGCTCTGACAGCCGCCACAGACCGCCGCCTCCCCGGGGGCCTCGGCAGAGGATCGCGCTGAAAACTGATTACTCGAAGTCTGCCTAGCGTGGTTGAGAAAAAGACGGCGCTCTCTCCCCGCCGCGGCCGGATCGCCGTCAAAGTTTCGCCCTCTGTTAGTCCCCGCTCACGCGGCTACTACAGCAGTGTACCCCGCCATTACCAAGCCGGTATCCCTTCCCGCTTGCATGAGCACAAACGCCGTGGTTACGGCGTCCCAGAGAAATCTCAAAAAGAGCGTAAAAGCCTCTTGTGTAGAAAATGTGCCCACAACACTGTGTTCACTCATACACAAAGCGCCGTGTTTACGGCGTCCCAGAGAAATCTCAAAAAGAGCGTAAATGCCTCTTGTGTAGAAAATGTGCCCACAACACTGTGTTCACTCATACACAAAGACACTCCTATTCCCGTGTCTCACACAGGGTCCACTCTCATAAAGCGGTCCCAACCCGCTCGAGTTTCAGAGTACATAAGCACGCCCACGAGCCCGTGCGCGCGTCCCACCTCTGTTACACGGTCCATAAACTTGTGTAGAGAATGTGCCCACAACACTGTGTTCACTCATACACAAAGACACTCCAGTTCCCCTGTCTCACACAGAGTCCACTCTCATAAAGCGGGCCAAGCCCGCTCGAGTCTCAGAGTGTATAAGCGCGCCCACAAGCCCGTGTGCGCGTCTTACCTCTGTTCACTCTGTTACAGGGCCCATAAACTCCTCTCCGAGTGTACGTCCCGCTGTTGTAAACACTATCAGCGCGCTCACGCAGCCCGCGAAGTGCAGCGACGGGGACCATGTAGCCATTCACCCCCTAGCGTCACGCTTCAAAGCGTGGGAAGCAGTGGGTGTTAAACACAATAAAGCTAGGCTATCGCTTACAGTTTTGCCGCCGCCCTCCTCGCTTCCGAGCGCGGCTAGAAACTACTGTGAACCCAGAAGCAGTGACGCGCTGCTCCGTCCAGAGATAGCAATTCTGTTGTGCAAAAAGGCTATAGAGAGGGTGCCTCTGGCTATGAGCGAGTCGGGTTTCACGGCCGTTATTTTCTTGTCCCCAAGAAAGACGGCGGTCTCAGACCAATATTAGACCTCAGATCGCTGAACAAAGTTCTCATGAAGAGACCGTTCAGAATGCTCACTATCAGAAAACTCCTCGCGCATGTGCGCCAGGGGGACTGGTTCATATCACTAGATCTGAAAGATGCATACTTTCAGATCCAGATAAATCCCCTTCACAGGCCATTCTTACGTTTCGCCTCGAAGGCCAGGTTTATCAATACACCGTCCTACCGTTCGGCCTATCCCTAGCACCCCGTACGTTCACGAAGTGCATGGATACGGCGCTCGCCCCCCTGCGGAGTCAGGGATTGCGAATACTGAACTAATTGGACGACTGGCTGATTTTGGCACAATCTCAGAGAGAGTTACTGTCTCATCGTACAGTTCTCCTCGACCATCTGAAAGTTTTGGGCCTCTCTGTCAACTGGACAAAGAGCGTACTACAACCCAGTCAGACTATCTCCTTCTTGGGTATAGAGCTGGACTCGGTCACGATGACGGCGCGTCTGTCATCGCAGCGCGCGCATCGTGTGCAGCGTCTCGCCGCATCTTTTCAGATGAACAGACTCACGCCTTTGAAAACATTTCAGAGAGCGTTGGGCTGTATGGCCTCAGCCTCCGCGGTGCTCCAGCTGGGTTACTGCGCATGCGCCCGCTTCAGCTTTGGTTGAGGAGCCGTGTGTCTCACCGAGCGTGGACCACGGGCCACCAGCTGATAAAAGTAACGCAGACCTGTATCACAGCTCTGCAGCCATGGTCAGTGACAGAATGGTTTCAGCGGGGCGTTTCCATGGGGACAGTTTCACGCCGAAAAGTCATCTCGACAGACGCCTCCAACACGGGTTGGGGAGCGGTCTGCGAGGGCTCACCGGCCTTCGGCCCCTGGTCAGCTCAAGAGAGCCTCCTACACATAAACTGTTTGGAGATGTTGGCGGTCGAGAACGCGCTCATTGCGTTTTCTCCCGTGCATTCAGGGCCACCACGTGCTGATCCGTTCGGACAACATAGCCGTGGTCTCTTATATAAACCGTCAGGGCGGAGTCAGATCCAGGAATCTTTTCCAGCTGACAGAACGCATCTTAGTTTGGTCTCAGTGTCACCTGCTCTCGCTCAGGACGACGCACGTGCCGGGACATCTGAACGACGGTCCAGACAGCCTGTCCAGGAACCCCACACTCCCCCCGGGGAGTGGTCCCTGCATCCTCTTACAGTTCAGAAACTGTGGCGTTTATTCGGCTGAGCAGAGGTGGACGTCTTCGCCTCGGCGGAGAACACCCACTGCCCAATATTTTTCTCAAGGAGCGAGGACGCGCTAGCCCAAATCTGGCCCAGCCGCCCGCTTTATGCTTTCCCTCCGGTCTCTCTGCTACCACAGGTGCTTCAGAGAATCAGAGAAGCGCAGCACTCGGTGCTCCTCATAGCCCCGCGCTGGGAGGGTCAGACTTGGTTTCCGGAGCTCACGCAGCTGTCACAGACAGCGCCGTGGCCCATTCCAGTCAGAGCAGATCTCCTCTCCCAAGCTCGCGGCACGATCTGGCATCCCACCCAGAGCGCGGGGCGCTACACGCGTGGGTGCTCAACAACTACCCGTTGCTTTGCCAGAGGGAGTGTTAAACACGATCATGCAGGCTAGAGCGGCTTCTACCAGAAGGCTCTATGCGTCAAAATGGTCTGTGTTCTCAGAGTGGTGCACCGAAAAGGGTCTGGACCCACGGATATGCGAGGTTCCCTCCTTGCTAAATTTTCTCCAAGAGATGCTGGACAAGGGCAGATCCTCGTCCACTCTTAAGGTGTATGTGGCAGCCGTCGCGGCGTTTGCTGAACCCCGGCGCGGCCAGTCACTGGGCGAAGATGGGTTGGTAGTCCGCTTCCTCAGGGGAGCTAGAAGGATGAACCCCCCTTCGCCCCCCGTCGGTGCCGATTTGGGACCTTTCCATAGTTCTTGATGCTATGAAAGCTCCCCCATTCGAACCGTTAAACACCGTGGACCTAAAGTACCTGTCGCTAAAGACCGTTTTTATACTCGCGCTCGCCGCCAGTAAAACGGGTGGGAGACCTACACGCGCTGTCCACCAGCGCGTCCTGTCTTGAGTTTGGACCTAATGACTCCTTAGTCGTTCTCAAACCTAGGCATGGCTATGTCCCCAAAGCGATCGGCACCCCGTTCAGGGCACAAGTTATATCCCTATCGGCTCTGCCTGCATCCGATAGCGTATCTGATACTAATCTCCTATGTCCGGTCAGGGCCCCGAGATTATACGTTACTCGCACTGCTCCGGTCAGACGATCCGAGCAGCTTTTTGTTTCGTTCGGTGGGCGCACCAAGGGGTTGGCCGCTTCGAAACAGTCCCTATCCAGATGGATTGTTGATGCCATTGCAGCAGCATACGCATCTAAAGACCTGCCATGCCCTCTGGGCATCAGGGCTCATTCCACTAGAGGCATGGCCTCATCGTGGGCATGGTCCAGCGGAATTTCCATTCACGACATTTGCGTGGCAGCGGGATGGGCTTCCCCCTCCGCCTTTGTCAGATTTTACAATCTGGAAGTACCCGTCTTGCAGGCTAAACTACTAGCAGTCTAGTATGTTTCAGCTCTTCTGGTTGAGCTGCACTATAGGGGGTTAATTACACAGACCGAGTTCGTTCTGTTCCCTCTCTATAATGTGCTTATGTACTACACAGTCACCGGCCCGCTCCGCTGGCCTTTTGTCACATGTACATATATTCATTCCCACTTACAGGGTTCCCCGGGGTCCCCCCTGGGACTAATAGTGGATGCTTAGCACGCACGGCTTTGACCAGGGGTTCCCGTAGCGTAAGCTAGCTTACGCAATACGAGAGAACCTCTCGTAAGAGAACGAATCGGTTACCTAACGTAACCTCGGTTCTCTCTAGATGAGGGAACGAGTATTGCGTTCCTGGCCGTGCTTGTGCTACTGGCGATTTTCGCTTCAGTATATGAAAAAACCAGATTATTCAGCCTATTTCGGGATATTTATAGTCTCATCCACACCCGTTTCGGCGGGCGGTGACGTATTGAGAGCGAGTCAGACTCTCATTGGTCGCGGGTTCACTCGCGCTCCCTCATAGGCTTAAGCAGTTCTCCGTGAGCGAACCAATGAGCGGCTAGCTAGCCCTCTCATGGTCTGCTGCAGCTGAACTGCGTTGACAATGGATACAAAATTATAGGATAATTTTTGGCTTCAATTTCTCAGAAAGATGGAATCTTTCCCGTAGCGTAAGCTAGCTTACGCAATACTCGTTCCCTCATCTAGAGAGAACCGAGGTTACGTTAGGTAACCGATTCGTTTCCTGCTTGCCCTACAAGACTGAAATTTCTCTGGATTCACTGAATCTTTTCACAATGTTATGCATGGTAGATGGTAAAAGACATACATTCTTTGCAATCTTGCATTTAGAAATGTGATTTTTTAATTGTTTGACAATTCTCTCATGATATTTGGCACAAAGTGGTGAGCCATGAACCATCTTCGCTTACAAAGACTGAGAAGCTCTTTTACACCTAAACTTGATACCCTCAACTATTACTAATTCACCATCTCATTGTGGACTGTTTAAAAAGAGTTGGAGAATCTAACATGGATCATCTTTTCACTTTTATCTTTCCTCTGTTCAAACTGTTTTTGTAGTCTGTTGTAGCCATTAATCAAAATGTGTTTATTTACAAAATACAAATATGTTGTTCAGTGAAAACAATGGAAAACTTTTATTTGTACTTAGAAATAAAAATTGAATTTTATTGCATTTGACAAAATGTCCCAACTTGGAAATGGGGTTGTCCGTATTCTAAAGTGTTACCAAAATAGCTTACTGCTATCATCACACTGTAAAAAAAAAACGTTTTTTATTTTAGTACACTAAACTTAATTTACTATGTTTGTCAGATTGATTTGTCAAATAGTTTTTGAGTATTGATGAAATTAAAAAGTTCTCATCTTTTTTTAAGTAAAAACAGCATACAAGTGGTCCACATGTGTTTCCTTCATTTTCAACTAGTTCTTTTAATATACTTAAAAGAGAAACCACTTTTTATAACTCATTTCTTCTTTATCTATATCGCTCATACTTTGACAGTTTCAAAAATAAATACTTTGAGTTCAGTTTCCTGTCCTCAAACCTTCACCACAATTAAAGTCAAAGCTCAGCACAAACTATTTCACACCACAGTGACACATGAGAATCATTTATGCTCACTTTTTTTCATTACTTTTTGTATTTATTTAGATGTTTCTATGGTAACTTTAGTAGACGCTAGATTTGTTACACACACCCATCCCCCTTTTCGCATACACTGTAAAATCTAACAGTTGTTCTTACTAAGACTTTTTAGTTAACTTTACTTAATTTCCAATAATTTGTTGTACTTACTTAAAACTATTTAGTAATCTGTACTGTTTGCATGCTATGCCTTTGTTACTCAGTCTAGTCAAGTAATGTTTACTTGGGTTTTCTAACTAACACTTTTTAGTAAACTTTACTTAATGTCTTAACTTAATTGTTAAAATCTAGTAATGCTTTGTTTACTCAGAAAACCCAAGTAAAGATTAATTGATTGGTTTGAGTGTGGTTTTTGTGGCGGGAAAAATCTTAATGGACGTTTCACTAATTTCCTCCACTTCTGCAGTTATTTCTCTCTGTTTGCATTCACTAATTTCCCAAAGTCATCTTGAATGTTGAATTGTCAATTTTGAGAGAACATCACATAAGCTGACTTGTTGATTTTCCTAAAATATTTTTACTCACCCTTATGGCGATTAATGTTCCCTTTGGTTGGTCACTTGGAACTTCATGTATATTATTATAGTTCTCTGTAGTTCTCTCTATTATCAGTTACATGATTTCATAGGCAGAGAAGTAATATATGAACATATATGTTTATGTGTGTGTATATATATATATATATATATATATATATATATATATATATATATATATATATATATATATATATATATATATATATATATATATATATATATATATATATATAAAAAATGTGTGTGTATGATTGATGTATAACTCTATTTGTTAATGTCAATTAATTATTTATTTATTAATTATCAATTATGTCCTAAACACCTTGTGAAACTTTTAATTGGGTTTATATAATCCCATATAAAAGTTAAATATAAAAGTGACAATCTTGTAATTGATCATACTTGAGTTACACAGACTTCAACATTCAGCATACAAAACACAACAATGGTAACAACTAGAATGTACATTTCCAGGAGAAAATGTGAAATGGTGCTTGCAGTGGCAAAACTCGCCGCTCGGTTGCTAGGGTGTGGTACATGATTGCATACGAGCCAAAAAAGATGTCTGTACGATGTTCTGGTGCTGAGATATGGCTTATTCATGTGTTCAGGTGGTTGCTAGGTGGTTGCTAGGGTATTCTAGGTGGTTGCTAGGGCATTGCTAGACGGTTGCTAGGGTATTCTGGGTGGTTGCTATGGTGTTACTAGGTGGTTGCTAGGTGGTTGCTAGGGTGTTCTGGGTGGTTGCTAGGGTATTCTGGGTGGTTGCTAGGGCATTGCTAGGTGGTTGCTAATGTATTCTGGATGGTTGCTATAGTGTTTCTAGGCGGTTGCTAGGGTGTTCTGGGTGGTTGCTAGGCGGTTGCTAGGGTATTCTGGGATGTTGCTAGGGCGTTGCTAGGTGGTTGCTAGGGTATTCTGGGTGGTTGCTAGGGCGTTGCTAGGTGGTTGCTAAGGTATTCTGAATGGTTGCTAGGGTGTTGCTAGGTGGTTGCTAGGGTGTTCTGGGTGGTTGCTAGGCGGTTGCTAGGGTTTTTTGGTTGGTCGCTAGGCGGTTGCTAGGGTGTTCTGGGTGGTTACTAGGGCGTTGCTAGGCGGTTGCTAGGGTGTTCTGGGTGGTTGCTAGGGTGTTGCTAGGCGGTTGCTAGGGTATTCTGGATGGTTGCTAGGCGGTTGCTAGGGTGTTCTGGGTGGTTACTAGTCGGTTGCTAGGGTATTCTGGGTGGTTGCTAGGGCGTTGCTAGGCGGTTGCTAGGGCATTCTGGATGGTTGCTAGGTGGTTGCTAGGGTATTCTGGGTGGTTGATATGGTGTTACTAGGTGGTTGGTAGATGTTACAGATGGTTACTATGGAGTTTGTAGCATTTTCTTGGCATGATTTAACACTTAGCTAATCAATATTAGCATGTAGCTATTCAATGCTAGCATGTGTAACATGTAGCACGTCCTGTTTGCTAGCATGAGTCAAAAGAGCCAACCCCCATCTCTATACGATGTTCTGATGCAGAGATATTGGTCTTGCAAAACGGTTGCTAGGGAACTCTGTTTGGTTGCTAGGGAGTGGCTTGGCAGCTGCCAATCATGAAGCTCCAAAGTCAATGTGAATATATAAACCAACCCCCATCTCTATACGATGTTTACATGTAGAGATATAGGTCTTGCAAAATGGTTGCTAGGGTACTCTGTTTGGTTGCTAGGGAGTGGCTTGGCAGCTACCAATCATGAAACTCCAAAGGCTGCTTGTCAGTATGAATGATATAAACCAACTCCCATGCCTCTGTGACATTCAGAATGGAAGATATCCCTCTTTGGATTTTGGTTGCTAAGGTGCTCGACAATGGTTGCTAGGGCGTGTCCAGTAAGTGTTGAGGTGATTCAGGATTGGCTGTTTGCTGGCCCGAGTCAAACGAGCCCACCCTCATGTTTCAATGACACTTATATCCTGAGATATCCCTTTGATCTCTTTCAATTGAAGTCTATGGAACGTGTTGCTAAGGAGCTCTAAATGGTTGCTAGGGCGTGGCTTAATAACTTCACAATGATCCTGAGAAACTGATTGGTCGTCTGACTAAAATGAGCCCGCCCCCTTGTCTCTATGACACTGTGATCCAGAGCTATGTTCAATACAAAATCTCTATGCAATGTATAGGACGGTCCATTTCATGGGCCGTCCTAGACCATAGTAAGTCAATGGGGCAACTTTGGGCAGCTCCTGCCCCCCAGGGGTGCAACTTTTACCCCATTGTGAGGTATGTTCTTACAGAGCCTGCCAGCCTTTTCAAATGTGGTAAATTACAAGTTTCTGAGAAATCATTGGACAGTGCTACGAGTCGTCAAAGTTTGTGCCAATGTTAAGTCTATGGGATTTTTTTTACCCAATGATTTGCCCCTGGGGTGAACACCGTACCCCCCATCGCTAAGAAAAATCACAGCACACCTCTCCTCAATAATCCGCACAATTTGACGCCTCAATCAGGGGTCTGTGATGTCGGCGTGTATTTTTTAACAGATGATTACTATGGAGTTTTTAAAAGGAGTTTTTATAGAGTTTTTATAGAGTTATTTAGTATGGCACGAGGCCTGCGGCCTCGTGCCTATTGCCCACGGTTGCTAGGGTGCTGTAACTGGTTGCTATGGTGTGGCTTTGAAGATTTTAGGCCATTACTTATTGGCTGCTTGATAAAATAAATCCTCTGAGGGAGAGAGAGAGGGCCTGACAGCAGGGCTGTCAGGCCCTTTTCTGTGGGTGTGTGTGAAAAAGTCGGTTTGGATTTGAATTTTTGAAAGTTCCGCAATGTTAAGTCAATGGGATTTTTTTGGCCGCTTTTTCGTCCGCTGTGCGAACATCGTACAACCGATCTCTTAGAAAAGTCATAGCAAAACTCTCCTCAATGAGACGGTCGATTTGACGCCTCACTCATGGGTCTGTGACACTACTAACACATTCATTTCAGGGCCGTCCTACACCATTGTAAGTCAATGGGGCAACTTTGGGCAGCTCCTGCCCCCCAGGGGTGCAACTTTTACCCCATTGTGAGGTATGTTCTTAAAGAGCCCGTTATCCTCTTCAAATGTGGTGACCCACATGTTTCTGCGATATTCTCGCTCAGAGCTACGAGTGTTCAAAGTTTGCTGCAATGTTAAGTCAATGGGATTTTTTGGCCGCTTTTTTGCCCCTGGGGCAAACACCGTACCCCCGATCGCTTAGAAAAGTCATAGCACACCATTCCCGAATAAGCTGCACGTTTTGACACCTCATTCATGGGTCTGTGACAAAAGCTGCGGGAGGAGTTACGCGCCGAAATTTGTGTGGAAGAATAATAATAATAAGTATGTGAGATAACAATACTGTTGCTTTGCCATAGGCAAGCACCATTAATTAAACTGTATTGAAAGTAAATTATCAAGTACTCTCTACAGTTCTTTTTAAGTGTCTAGAACTCTTGTGTAAGTGAACTATACTAACTAAGCATTTGTCAGTTCAACATACTATTCCTATTTCACTTTACTTGAAGAAAATGTGGAAACCGATTGCACATATTTTTTTAAGTCTCCATAGCTTAAAATGGCAGATTAAAACCATGTTGAGAATAATAGTATTTAAGATGTTTACAGAACACATTATAACACTGTTAGGTAAATGGAATCACTCAAGTAATTTTACTATTAAATCTTAAGTAAGATTAATAAATATTATTTAGTATGTTAACTAGAATTGTCATTAAACTAACTTGATAATTATACTTAATTTACTTGGGAAGATGTAGCTTTCTTTACTTTTTGCCGATTATTAACTTAACTTCAGTTTTCCTTTTAAGTTTGCTTTGCAAAAATAAGGCAATCGGTTTCCAAACTTTTTTTAAGTAAACTGAACTTGTTAGAATTTACAGTGTAGACATGAAAATCCCTAACTTAAATGGTTAAATGGTAAATTACTGCTCCTCTGTAATTTATTTTAAAATAAAACTATGAAAACTAGAGATTGTAAGTTCTCAAATGATATATAGTTTGTCAATAGTTGAAATGGTTTTTACTAAGATATTCCTGTTTTAAATATATAATGGCAACCGTCCCACCTGACAGTTATAGTGTTATGAACATGAGCAATATATTTTTACAGCATGTGTTAATGTTATAACATAACACTAAAAATGCTGGGTTGTTAGAACCCATGTTTGGGTCAAATATGGACAAACCGAAACATTGGTTTAAATGATTCAATTCAAATTTTAAACACAACAGTTGGGTTTGTCCACATTTGACCCAACCATGGGTTGAAACAACCCAGAATTTTTATGAAATGTTCATATTCATGATAGTTCACAGTGAATCAACTTATATTAACATACAACTTGTGTTAGCCTATTACAAATGTATTAAATGTTGAGAATAAACAAGTAGAAGTGTTCAATGTTGTTCATGTCAACTAAATGTAGTTAAACAAATGGAACATAAAGTGTTACAAACATAAATACACATGTTCGAAAGCATCTTCACCTATACAGAAGTTGACTTTTAAAAATATCCACTCAATTTGAGCTGAATTCATTTGATTTTTAACACTCATTTCTTTTATTTTATTTTTTTTACTTGATTTATTTTCTTGACATTGTTTCACATGATTTAAAACAAAGCATGACTCACCGTAGCTCTCTATCTTGAAGAACACTGAAAGAACACTGTCTGTCACTTCCTTAAACGACGGGAACTTATGAGTGCCTCATATGTTTTTAGATGACGTAGTAAAATAATTTTTTCCCCTCAGTAATATGAAATTTGGTAAATTGCAAAAATGTAATATGAAGTTGGTTTGTGACAATATTTATTCACAACTCTATTTTGCTGTTTGCTCAGAAATTGACATGAATTATCAAAGGCATTCCCATTTCAGTTCTGACTAACAGCAGTGTCTTAATCATAGTGTTGCTCACACGAAAAGTTCATCGTCTAACACTTTATTACTCCTCAACATATTGCTTTCGTCTAAATAAAGCCAGATGACCTCTCAGCTCATGTTTGCAGTCCACCTCCGCATTGACTCTTTGCGTGTTTTCTCAGGACAGCGATGACCCTCGCCTCTGCTGCTTTCTGACCCTCTTAACCCCCTGGAATCAAGACAGCATTTGTCTTTCTTAACTTTCCTCTTTACTGGGAAAATTAGCTGTATTTTTCTGTGGATGTTGGGAAATCTCTTCCTTTGGTGTTCCACTCAGAACAAACAAGACATAAATAGTATAAAAACAGAAATGACGAGATTACAAGCAGCATTAAGCATGGCACATGTACTGTAGGTCAAATGAATGAAATTTATTCAGACACTTAATAGAGAAGGAATGAAGATAGCACAAAGAAAATGCAATATTGTTTGTTTGATGATTCTAATAATACAAAAAAATCTGTGCTTGTAAATATGATATGGCTGTATATGTTTTTCTTTTGTTTGTTTAGCCACTTTGCTTCCACATTTCTTGTACCAAATATGCACTTTTATTATAAGAAATACATTATATATAAAACTTACCGTAGAAAAAAAAAAAAAAAAAAAGATTTGAAAGCAGATGAGAATAAACGAAATAAGAGAAAAATAAACATTGCTTTATGTTATAATAGTGCTTTATAATGAAATATAGATATAACTATATATTTTAATATTGTGCGAAATATGTCATGCCCACTGGGTACGCTGAATACCTCTGAAGTAAACTAACCTTGGAACATGTCATGTTCAGAGAAAAAGTTGCTAAGGCTACTTGCATACCCTGAAAGTTAAAGTTGAGGTTATTCGCTTACTCGGAGTAAACTTACCTGGGTAAGTTGCATAACCTGTTTTCTTGAATACCCCCTGCTAAAAAAACAGGAGATAAACAACACCAAACAAAGACCATGAGAAACACTGCGGGATTAAATACACAAGGTAACAAGGGGAAAACAAGGGACAGGTGGAAGTGATTAGTTACAATGGAAACGAATCAAGGTACTACAGAAACTTACAAGGTAGGCAATGAAACAAAAGAAACAGGAACTAAATGTGTTTTCACGGCATGCGGAAATTACCGTAATTATGAGATTTCAACATGTAAAAAGCGCTCACGTCATCGTAGAGCTCGTACTTACAGCTCCTACTTGTACCACGTGACTGCTGCAGATTAATTTGGGCATTGATAGTGGGAAACGCATAATTTTCTATTCTAAGGCGTGAATTGCTCTGAAAACAAACGTCATGTGTTGTAATTTCGATAGGGTAATTATGACATGGCGTGAACGCAGCATAAGAAGACCAAATACAGGAACAATGGAACAAAACACAGTCCAACCACAAAACCATGGGAACAAGAAGTGATGTGGCATAATGAGTTACATCATGTATATTGCAAAACTGTGATCCTCATAAGTCGCCTTCATAAAACCAACAGCCTTCCCCCAATCAGATCAGACCTCTAACAAACAAATGTTTAGCAAAGAAAAGAAGAAAATGTTTGAATTAAAATTGAGAAAATAGTTACACAAAAACTGAAGTTGCAGTGAACTCATCAGAAACATCAGAAATGTAAGTAGAACAGTGGTGATGGTTGAGACGGTTTATATTCAATAATACATCAGGTGTGTATTATAAATGCTTTTAACATGACTTTATATTTCAGTTTAACACTGCAATTTGAAAATGCTTTCTTTTTGAGAGTGTTTAAGGACCTTGTTTGTTTTTTATGAAAATATGTGCATTGGAAATTGTTTCACTGTGTTGAGTGTTGCGGTTTACAGTAACACGAGTCAAACGATCCTTCGTGACAGAAGCCGAATCTTGTGATTTGTTGACTTCCTCTGGTCTAAAGCTCGTGTGTTTTCGTCTGTCCTCTGTCCTTGGTGCTGAACCACATCAGGTGTGTTAACTGAAGTAAAGCTCAGTTCATATATGAACTTCTGCTTCAGAAGGGACGTCAGTATTGAAGACGAAAACAATAGTTGGGTTAGCTTTTCCCCCAAGAGGAACAGCTCTTTGACTCCTGACGATGTGTGTCATGTTCCTAAAAACTGCAGTGATATCTGTTCCTGAGTTCCTTAGAAATATGATAGTGGATTCTTTGTACATTGGTGTTATGTAACACTGAGTAATGGACAAAGAGCGATTAGAGCAAAAGTGCTTTTAGTCAGAGTAAATGTAATGGATTATAGGGTTATAACTGTGATACAAATAATAATTAAAAAAAAAACATTCTCAAAAGTGATCACACTCAATATTTACTACTAACCTCACTCAAAAAAATCCTTAATTGATATTATATTAAAGGGATAGTTCACCCAAAAATGAAAATTCTGTCATTATTTAGTCACTCTCAAATTGTTTCAAACCTGGTTACCAACTCAAAATATCTTCATTTGTGTTCAGCAGAACAAAGACATTCATACAGGTTTGGAACAATTTGAGAGTGAGTAAAGTATGACAGACTTTTCTTTTTTTTCTTCTTTTTTTTAAAATTTTTGGGTGAATAATACCTTTAACAGATGTTACAGAATAATCTATATCATATTATTTAGAGATTTAGATGTATAATTTATATTATATTTGAATTATTCTAATATGCTGATATCTTATCAATGTTGAAAAGTTTCGCTGCTTAATATTTTTGTGGAAACTGTGATATACTTCTATTGAAAAGTCTTGTAGAAGATCTTAAAAGATGCATTAAATTGATCAAAATTAACAGAAAAGACATTTATATAATGATAAAAGATTTATATTTCAAATAAATGGTGCTTTCAATTCATCAAAGAATCCTGAAATAGCAGGTTTCCACACAAATTGTGAAACACAGTTTCCACACAAATGTTAAGCAGAAAAAAAAGATAATACAAAGCACCATTATTGATAATTGATATGCGTTCAAACAGAAAAATGATTTCTGAAGGATCAAGTGACGCTGAAGACTGGAGTAATGACGCTGAAATTCAGCTTTTTGTATATAGGAATAAATTATATTTTGTGATAGAACACGGTTATTTTAAAATGCAATATTATTTCACAATATTGCTGTGTGTTTTTTATTAAATTAATGCAGCTTTGCTGAGCATAAGAGACTTCGTAGAGACATTATTTAAAGTTATTTATAATCTGTAATTGTGTATAATTGATATTCATTTTATGTTGATTATTGTGTAGGCTACACAATCATATTTTACATTTTAATCATTAATTATATACATTTGTAATATATTTTTATACGGCAGCATCTGAAATTGTTTATTCAATTATCAATGATGTTGTGTCTAGACCAGGGGTCTCCAACCTTTTTTCATTTGAGAGCTACTTTTTAAAAACGAAAGTGGCCGAGAGCTACTCATGTAATACAATACTTAAATCTCTTAAATAATGTCTCATAACTCTCATATTGTCAACTACCGGTAAAAGAGTTTTTGTACGCCTGTATGTCACCCTTAAATGTCGAGAGAAGAACTGATTTTTTTTTTATAGAAAATTGTACTTTGCATAATATACTGTAAAAACACACAATTATAGTTGATTTTATAGTGCATCATAACTAGAACTGAAATGGCATGAAAATTTCATTTCATGATTATATATCATAATGATCACGGTTATCTCAGAATCCTGTTCAAAAGTAATAATACTACACAATAAAATCAATTCACCAAGTTTTATGTCGAAAACCAGCAAATAAAATTAGCATCAATATGCACTTTGTTTACATAAACATTAAAATAATAACATTAAAAATGATGGCCAGATTTTAAAGCAGTGTCTTGCAACATGCAATACTAACATGTACAAGTTCAAATAAAGTTGACAAAAAAGGTTTTATAAAAAGATAAACCTCACATATTTCAGCCTTTAAATCATTTTTATAAAAGAATGAGTCAAAGATAAATTACTGACATTTACATTAATGAACATTAGCTTATCTTTTATCATTAATAGTTAGGGTTGCCACCTGTTGTTGTTCTTTTTAATAACCTGTCCCGGGAAATTTATGCACTCTCCCGGACACTGAATGTCCCGGTTTTCGAAAGCTACGTGAATATGTATGTTCAAACCGTGTTGCGCGCCGCGCGCACGGCAAATGAGAGACCTTGGCCGTTTCTCAATATGCGTTCTTGTCTGTACTTGTGTTCTTGTGGACTTGTGAAACGTCATCAGTCGCTGCCCAAGTACTGTTCCAATTCAAAGTTCACATCTAGCCAAGAACAGTTCAAATCCCCGTATGTGTTCTTGATCCGCCCCGTTTACCGAGGATGCATCGTGAGGTGACTTGTGCGGACTCGAGACAGACAGGTATCCCAGAATGCATCTCGCACCAACCAGCAAGCGTCAATAGCAGAGGAGAAAACCCGCGTAATATCAAAATACTACTGTTATTGTGTCACGAAATGCAATTTTAAGAGTGTTTCAGTCGAGAATGTAGTTGTTTAAAGCTCAAATCTGTGGTTTATTTATAAAGAGAGCGCCTATTTGAAAAATCTATCTGACGTTTTCGGAGTTGTGAGATCCAGGCAATCAGCGGGCGTTCAGCGCTGATTAACCCGACTGGAAGAGCTTTTCCTCGGCTTGTGCTTTGATGTTTGCCGCTGGCTCTGATGTCTCTAGTCTAGTGGTTAAACAATTCATCTATATACCGGTAGATTAATATAAAGTTTGTAATCTATAGTTTATTCCATGGCAATTTGTTTTGGCTGAGGGCTAAGTGAAGTTTCATAATTTTATATATTTAGGCTATTTAAATTGAACTTTCTATAAGTTAAGTAACTAGCACTATTAGAGAGCCGACTTATGTTTGACTGAATCGTTTGCTTTATTTCTCGTTATATCGCTTCTTATACCTTTTAGGCTACTTTTATACTGGATTGATCATTAAAACTGACATTTAACAAAAAGAAACAGGGTTGTGTAATTTTATTTAATATATTTTAAAAGAATTCGAATATTTGTAATATTTATTTTACATTGTCTTCACTGTATGAACATGTATAATAAAATAAAATGAAATTACCCTGTCTGTTTTTTAAATGTCCGTTTTAATGATTCATTTTTTTTAAATAAAAAACAAAAAAGGGTTGCGATTTATATTTCGTGTTATAAATGCAGTGAAGATAATCAATGTATGTGTAGCCTGAACCAGATTTGTGTGGCCATTAATATGTTTAATATTTTTGAGTGGTGTTTTATAACATATTTCGTTTTATGGTTGCCTAAAATATACATAGAGAGATAACCGGAGTAGCCAGAGCGAGCTGAGTGACGCGAGCAAGAACGCACTGTTCCATTTGCAGAATAACCGGACTCGCGTCCTCCCGTCCTCGGGAGTTCGTTCTCCCGAGTCGAACTTGCAAGTCCGAACTACCAAGGACGCAAGTCCGAAGTTTGCGTACTTGGTATTGAGAAACGGCCCTTGCGTGTGTGTGCTAGTGTGCGTGTGTGTCTCAAGAAGCGCGAGCCGCGAGCCCCTAAAAGACTTGCATGCGCATATAAGAAGCGTTGAGATTTAATCTCGCTGCGCCTATAAAAAATGAGCGCGTCGGTTCAATTTTGAATGCGCTTGCCGCGCGCCTACATTTGAAATAACGAACTTGAGCACGCAAAAGATGCGATATGTCAACGGCCCCTTGGCGAGCTACCAACAATCAGGCCACGAGCTACCGGTAGCTCGCGAGCGACGTGTTGGAGACCCCTGGTCTAGACAGTATGAATGTGACTAGTTTTAATCATAGAACAAGCATGGTCAGAAATATGACCTAGTGGTTTGCACACATGATCAGACATATCAAAATATGTTATTCATGTGGGTAAACATGAGTTAGTCCATCTCACGCCAGTTCCCTTTCGATTAGTCACTAAGAGTTACGCCAGTGAATGACGAAATGGGGGGTTTGCTAAGAAGCATATCACCTTCGAGTTTTAGAAAACGAGCCAATGGCATCAAGATTCTATAATGTAAAGTTTATTGATGATTCTGTAATGTACTCTCATGTACTCGCCCCTAGTGGCCGGTAATAGGACCCGCTCAATGTCATCGCTTGCTCGCTGTTCCACTCCTCGGACTGGATACGTGCGATATTCTCCTCAGATGAGCTTCTCCGTGAGTTCCTCCTACACTGATGATGCCGTGACCAGAGTGCATGCCCGGTTGGTCAGCCCTCGTGATTGGCTAGGTCACCGTTGGGTGACCCCCACATGTGTATTTCCACAGTAAGTCTCCATCGAGCTCGTGTCTTTCCCTCTCTCTCGAGGTTGAAACTTCCCACCCCGTGGGCTGAATACCTCTGAGTTTTCCATATGCATCCCGTACTCGGGTCATATGTGTATTCTGTAAGTCCTCCCTTCGGGCAGGCATTGTGTTGCATATTTCCATTGAGATATGCTTCCCAGTGTACCTTGGTATTCCTGTGTTAAGTAGGAGTCCTTCGTCCGTGCTAGTTTCACGACAGGAAGCTCAGACTTACACAGGGCACTTGCAGACAGACGATGTGGCGTGATTAGATTGAGACCCCATTTCGTCATTCACTGACGTAACTCGCAGTGACTGAACGAAAGGGAACATCTCGGTTACGTATGTAACCCTCGTTCCCTGAGGAGGGAAAGGAGACGTTACGTCCCTCTGCCACAACTGCTGTACCGCTGGAACGGCCAGGAGTTCAGTCTCGTCTCCTCAGCAGGAAAACATAATGCGAGATTGCCAGCGCTCCTCATTTTATACCCACGGCATGCAAATTCCACAGACCCAAGACATTTTCATGGCATTGGCTGGTTTTCTGAAACTCAGAGGTGATAGGCTTCTAAGCGAAACCCCCATTTCATCATTCACTGACGTAACGTCTCCGTTCCCTCCTCAGGGAATGAGGGTTACATACGTAACCGAGACATTTCCAATCCTGAAACCCTCTAAACCCCATTAGTTTCTTGTTCTCTTTCTATTTTAGGCCTACCTGCAAGATAAAGTACAAAACTGAAATCGCACGCACCATCTTAAATGGGTGACTTTATGTCTGCTTTACCTTCCTCTTTCTATTTACTTTTCGTGCTTCTGCAGCTCTAGCTCTAACCAATTCTGCAACTAATGTGTTGCTTTACATTCAGTTTTAGGAAGTAAGTCAAGGATCAAAATAAATGCACCTCAGCCCACAATAATTAGCTCAGTTCAGTTACTTGAAAGTCATTTCCATGCAACACAAAAAAAGGAAATAACTTTAAAAGAGTTGCATCAACTTTCTTCATAATTTCTTATTTCGTTTTCATGGAAGACAGACCGTCATATGGGTTTGGAATGGCATGAGTGTGAATGAATGACATTTTTATGTTTTGGTGATGTACTGAAGCGTCTCAAGGCAACTGTAGCGTGACTCGGATCAGATTGCTGGAGCTGTGCTGCACGTTTGCGGTTCCTGTACAGGAAGCAAGGGTAAGATTAAAACATATACTTTAATTCTCCTGAATAAGGAAATAGATCTGTTAATGCCGATCTTAACCGTACATTTTGCTTTCTCAGACTAACCTCGCCTCATAACGAGGCCGTGACCTCATATTTGCTCGGAGCTATGTCTGCAAGTCCAGATTTACATGATGCTGATAATGACGACATTGTGTGTAAGTTACTTTTAATATTTTCTCCTTTATTGTTTAGTTTTACTGTGACTTGCATTGTTTTTTATTCATTTCACTCTCATTTAATCGTTTTCCAGCTGCCTGTAAAACATATTACGAGACCGTGCGCAGGAGCTTCAGGTACAAACAACCAGATCTTGCATCGCAGGCGGAAGCTGTGAAGAGTTCAGCTCGGAGTCGAGCGAGAAGAAAGAGGGTAAGATTTATTCGATTAGATATGTTTTTGGTCAATGTGACTATTTTGCAAGTGCATTAATAGATGTGTTGTGTCCATACGCAGTGCATCGCGCAGTACTGATTGTCTTTATTGGTTGTTTTCACAGCTGCTAGAAGCGAGACAGAGTGTGCTGGCTGAGGATGAGGTGGGCCTTTGGAAGTGCGCTACCATAGACCTAATGTCGGATGAGGAAGACGGCATCGTTGGCGGGGTGTCTGGATGGATTGTGCGACCTCCGTCTTTTCGCAGCCAGGAGCTCACAGAACTCTGTGCCACGCTGCAGTCGAGATTAGAGGCGATGCCAAAATACAGGGCAACGCACCACAGACGTCTGCAAAATGGACCAAATTCGGACAGAATTACCTACAGCTCCGACGCTGAAAACAGACACTTCATGGTGCTGTAGGATTTTGGGCTTCTCGTGAGCTTCCAATTTGTTGTGTGGGCAGAACTCATATGTTTGTATAGTTTGTGTGTTTGTGCAAATAAAGCTCTTTCTTTGAATAAACAGCATGTCCCTGGCAATTTATTTTCCTCAAATTCATTCATGTCCTTGATGGTAATAATAATGTTGTCCATATGAATATACAACATAATAGCATATGATATGAATATATTTATTTATATATAAATAATTATAATTAAATATAAATAATTTATATATATATTTGTATATAAATAATTTATATATTATTATTATAATTTTGGGGTTTAAATTTATAATGAGGCAGGGTGACCAATAGTAACAGAGCTGCCAACCAATCACGAGTGATTTTTCTTGTTTAAATGTAGTGGTTCAACCAATACTGAGTGAGGAAATTCAAGCCATTCTCTGGCAAGGCGCGCGCTGCTATTCATATGCTAATTAGAGCCATTCGCACCTCCCGCGAGCTCTCCACATACGTCATGGTTCGTTTCCGTCAATATGTGGCACAGACGAACGCGACGTTCACATGCTGTAAATTGTCGTTAACTGACGAAAATTATGGAGATTTCCGGCCGTTTACGGGGACGAAAATCCCACTTTTCATGCAGTGTGTGCTCATCTCTTTCAGAAACATACTGAGTCATTCATTGTGTTGGAGGGGACGGAGTTTCATATGTAAATATTTGCGTGCCAAAGCAGAGCAGGTTTGAAAGAGTGAGAGGAAAGTGCAGCGCTGTGACAGAGGAGATGCCAGCAGAGAGAGACAATAAGAAGGAAAGGAGGAAGTAGAGAAAACAAATAAGACAGACTAAATTTATGAATTACATCCTGAGAATCCATAGCAGGGGTTTCCTCAACTCAATGCTATTATAAGCCGGCACTTTCCGGAAAAGTGCAATGCAATTTCTATTTAAAGTGTAGGTCTAATAATGGTGGAATTGTTAATACTTTTTTTGCAGTCAAGACTTAACATATTAGACTGACATAATATTATGTTGTCTTTTAAAAGCTGTAATCACACCATAAAGTACAATACACAGTTTTAGAAAAGTAGCCTAAGTTGAATGATATTAGTATATTTCCATTGTTCGTAAATGTGTAGTTGCCTATTTCAGGTGTTGCTATTTGTAAATAATAATAATAATAATGCTAAATTATGAAATTTAATTTTTCACACCATGTCACCATACCAATAAAAATATCAATATCTGGGAGAACAACTATAATCATGATGTTGCACACACAGAAGAGACTTTTATCTGTGTCACACTCTGTGAAATCAACAAACACAACAAGATATTAGATTTCATTTCAGTGTGATGCAATGACGGCAGTGTGACTTCATATGAAAGTGAAACTGTTTTTCAATAAACTCACATTACACAATCCCCATATGCATGATGTCAAAAAAATAAGAACAACGTAGACTATTAGACCAAATAAAGACTGTAACTCACTGACATTTAAATTACATTAATAAGACAATAATGCTCAACACTATACAGCACTTTAAGTATTTCTTATAACTCTATACAAATGTTTATTGCATATTCAAATATTTAAAGTCCCACTGTAGTATTATTAACTGTATAATTATTAGGATAGGAACATATTTAAACGTTCTATCCTATGCCTTAAAATAGCTCAAATGTAACTCGACACCCTTGCCTCATTTAGTATACACAGATTCTATGAATATGTAAATGAGCCCCGCCTCCATTCACTCACACCAGCTCAGAGATCCACTCGTTGACGATCACACGTTGATCTGATTGGTTACAAGGTAATTTGTGACGTCAGAAACTCCAGCGATTTCAAACCGTGTTTTTGAGACTGTCTTTGGTTCACTGCAGTTTTAAGGAGAAAATACTCAGCAATGTTGACTTGTAAATTTGCACATGGTTTGTCTTAAACTTTGATCAGTTTCCGGGTCACAGGCTGGAGGACTGATCATTCATCCATCTATTTTCCAAACCGCTGGTCCAATGTGCCTACAGCATAATATCATAGAGGTATAAAAGTCCTTTTTAAATAATGATTAAATCGTTTAATTAAGGTTTATGCATAGTTTCCATGACAAGAGTTCAAGATAAATAAATGCTACTGGAGCTGACAGTTAAGTTTCGAATGATTAACAAGCAAGCACAAACTATGCAAAAGCGGCAGCCTTTCCGGTGAACTCAGAACTCAGTGTCTAAATTCACTCACTCATTTCACAATTTGTGGCCTATAGCAAAAATGTACTACAATACATACTATTTTAGAGGCTGCTCACTGAAGCGTCAATGGGTCGAGCTTGAAGGTCAAGCCACACACTAACTCTACATAACCCTATCTCTAAACCTAATGAAGTCAAACTCCATCCAGAGGGAGAGCTGGACATCATTTGGCCCTGCAGTGAGAACCACTTCACTATTTTGGGAGATCCACAGACATATTTTGATGGATGTAGAGATACATGAAATATGTGGCCCTCTTGTGGCCACTAAAGAAGCTTTAGATATGCTGAGGTCATGATTCTGACGTGTGTACAGTCTAACATTGTTGTGTCAGATGTGAATTATTTTACAAAGAATCGCTCATACAATTAGATCAATTAGATTTTAATCTTGTAGAAATCAAACAATAAATAGAACATCTATTAACACAGCATTATAGCATTAACAAAACTGTATAAACCCAGTGTTTTATTACATACTTGTACATTAAATTACTCACATTCCTACAGTGGATACAGATTAAAGTGCGTTCTGAGAATATATCACATGATATTAGTCACATATGTATACAGTATATATTTTAAATAGCTTATGTATATTTGTCCAGCATTATGCTGAACCAGCTGAGCAACAGGCATGTGGATGGTGTAAAATATTCAGGGATGTGAAAACTGACCTTCATCCACTTCTCATTTCTATTTTTCCTCTGCTTAAAATAAGTTAAGTAGTCATAGCTGACATTTTAACCCCCAAAAAATGTCATTCTCACATGCAGATGAAAATAATAGAACCTCTAGTCATTTCAAGCAGGAACAACCTAAAAAGAGAAAAAAAAGTGGTTCATGTTTTTTTATGCTGTAGAAAATGCAAAATTTATATATATATATATATATATATATATATATATATATATATATATATATATATATATATATATATATATATATATATATATATATATATTATATATATATATATATATATATGTATATGAAACTTCTATATCATGCACTTAAAAACATTTCGAATTACACATTTGTAATGATGACGTATAGTATATTAAAAATAAATTAACTAGTAATATCAAGTACTGTTAGTCAACGCATATGTGTACTTTAAAGCACTAAAGATTACTTAATGCTTTAAAATGTAAAACTTAGTGTGTTAAGAGTCATGGAAGTAAACTCTTTAATACACTTAAGTGGCCTTTTATT
>CM070825.1:12550646-12588427 GCA_036326025.1 Chrosomus eos
CCTTCGGGTTTTGGGGGGTAGGCTGATCCTTTTGTGACTCAAAAAAACTTTAAAAATTTTTTTTGGGGGTTCTTTTCTAGGGGCCCCCCAAAACAAAAACATTTTTGAGACAACCTGATGACAAAACTAAAAAAAAAAATCAAGGGGAACAAACAGCTCACCCAAAAATAGAATAGGGGAATTTTTTGGGGTTTAATTTAAAAAATTTTAACCCCAAAAATTGAAAGGGGAAAAATTTAAAATTGCTTGGAGTTTTTTAAAAATTTGGGTTTTAATTAAAAACAAACCAAACTTTTTTAAAAAAAATTTTATTTTAATATAGGAAAGTTACTAACCACAAATTAAACCTTCATTTTTTTTTAAAAAAAAAAATATGCAAAAAAGTCGTCCCCTTCCTTTCTTGTTTTTTTTTATTATTTTTAGCAGAGTTTTTACGGGGGAAAAAAAGAAAAAATAATAAATACTTTTAAAAGGGCCCCATTTAATTTTGATAAAAATAAAAAGAAAATAAATACAAAATGTAAGGAAATTTGGCCAAAAAAACCCTCTAGGGCCAAGAAAGCCCCCCTTCCAGAACCCCCAAAAAAGGGGTTAATACAAAATTTTTAATTTTATGTTATAGTATTCCGAAAAAAGCTCGTCTTTTTTCTCTTTTGCTACACACTCAAGTATGTATTTTTTCTTCACAAAAGAGAGAAAACATCTTCACATACTTTTGGGCGTAGTATAAAGGGAGGCAAATTTTGGGGCGCAGCAAAGAGACCCCAAAAGAAATAGAGAAACAAACCTTTAAAAGGAAAAAATAAAACATTTTTAGAAAATGTTGTACACTATTCAAATTTTTGCCCGCCAATATTCAAAAAAAATTTCCTTTTCGTTCTGTTACCCCGGAAATTTTAAGGATGTATTGTTATTTTTTAAAATTTTTCACTTTTTTCCAAGGTTTGGGCCAACAGGGTGGGAAAAATTTCCCCCCCCCCCCCCAAAAGGGTTGCAATTTTTGGGTTTAAAGTTAAAATTTTAAATATTTATTTTAAAAAAGGTAATTGGCTTTCACCCCCGGGCCCTTTTTAATTTTTTACAATTATTTTTTAAAAAAGTGTGTGTACTGTTTAATACTGATATGCGATTTTTAAAACTGTTTGCCTTGAAAAAGAAGGGAAATTTTTAAAGGAATTAAAACTAAAATCTGATGTATTTAAGAAAGTTTATTTGCTTTTTTGATTGGGAAATAATAAAATTTGCTTGGGTTTTTAAATGGGTACATTTTTTTAAATATCTGGCCTTAAATTAATTTAGAAAAATTTTAGGCAAACTCTGGGCCCTTTTCTTTACAAAAAAAAATTTTTTTAGGGGGCCAAAACTTGTCAAAAAAATTAAAAACCCAAAATTTTAGAAACTTCCCCACGAAAAACCCCAGCTAATTTTTTTTTTTTATCTTTTTTTTAAAAATACAATTTTTGTTCGATTTTTTGTAATAAAAAAATCCAAAAATAAATTGCAGAGTTTGGGTTTTTTAAAAATTTTTTCCTGTTTGTTGTGTACTTACAATATCCCAAAAGTCCACAAAGATTTTTAATTTCATAGAAATTCCAATTTTAAATAATGGCCCTTCCCGGAAAAAAATGTCGCCTATCATGACGCAATATCCGCGCTATCTTCGGTTTCTGCAATATCACATGGACAAATGCGGAAGTGGTGGTTATAGCTGTTGTGTAGATCATGGAATGCGATAACTTTTTGGCGTGTACTGAAACTCCAAAAAACGTAAGCGTCGATATGGGGAGACACACAGAATTTCTATACATCTCCAGTTAACTAGCAGAGCATTCATTTAGTTCGCAATTAAATAAGAGATCTAGCGCTAAAATGTGTGTTTTTAAATCAAGCTGAGCGCTCATTGCCGCTGCTATCACTGTCATGGATACAGTGTTCTCTGTGGAGCGCGCAGTCTTCACTCGGACACGCGCTTCAATCTATCGCTTTTGCGGAGACTTTCTGTTCGTTCCGGTGAAATCACAAAATAAAATGCACACAAAGTGTCCCTGTTTGATATAGACTGTAACCACTGATGAACATAGTTTTGATGAGAGAAAAAAAAACTATACAAGTGAGGATTTGAACCCGTAACCACTGACACGATTGGCAAAAGATCGACCACTAGACCAGTTAAGAACTCAAACAAAATTTGCGGATCAATGCATTTGTTTATGGGTTGAGCAGGTACAGGGTTATGGGTACAGAGGCTGCACAGTTTGACCATCGGGCAGTGACCGCACATCAGGCCGCCGGATGGTGTTGCTAAGAACTTGCAATGTATAAGTATTATAGATAATATAATAATCTATTATATTATACTCGCCCTCTGAAAAGTCCAGACTCTCCCGATGCCACTCCGCCCCTGTCCGTGATCATTATTCGTTAACTCAATACATCTCTGGATGGTGAGAACAACATCTCCCATCGTTCCACTCTCCTTCATAGCGTCATCAAGATTCGGCTTTATTATTGTTTGTAAACTGCGCCCTCTTGTGGCGAAAAATCTATTGTATCTTTAATATTTTTTCTCAAAAAAGAAAATCAATAGTGATTACAGCCACAATATTAAATTCCATTGATGGCTATTTATGGAGTAATCCACTATTTTGTAGTGGAGGGTTCAAATTTTCACCCAAGATTTGAAGCCAATTTACAGGAGGAGGAAAATAACTTTAGAAAGCATTATTATTATTTTTTACACAGAGATTGCAGGCCCATTTGTAAAATACATTGACTTCAGCAATCCATGCGTGTGTGTGTTTACCACAATACTTTCACAATGACTTCTCTTAACTCAAGAAGTCTGAATCTGTCAACTAAGGTTTAATCCAGAGTTTGTGATTAACTCTGAAGCACGTGCACCTGAAAGTGTGACACGTGCAGCAAACAACCAACCACACATGAAGAGCATCAGTTTGATTCTCTTCTCGCAAGAGAGCCGGCACGATTCACTTTTCTGTTGAAGATTGAGATATCGTTATTGTATTATATATAATATATTGTATTATTCAATATGTTGTAATATATTAACACAATATATTCTTCTGTATATTTTCACATATAGGCCTACTGTTAAACCGTTTCATATATTGATCATATGGGAAATATATTTTCGTTCCGTAAAGACAGAGTGAGTCGCCCGTGAAAATTCAGCTTTGACATCACAGAAATAACTTATATTTTAAATTAAATTACAACAAAATAGCTATTTTAAAGTATAATACTATTTCACAATATTATTGTGTCTGCTGTATTTTTGATCAAATAACTTGGTGAGCTTATGAGACTTCTTTCAAAAGCATTTAAAAATCTTAATCTTCCAAACTTTTGACTGGTACTATGTATATAGTTGAATATTATGAATTATTGTTTTTATTATTAATTCAAAGTTTAATATTAATTGTAAATGAATATAATAATTATATGAATGTATTGTGTGAATTATGCATAATTACAATTCATATAATATAAGTATAATGGATAAGTAGCAGCAAAAGATGGTGATTTTGTCTAAAATTATTTCACTCTATACTGCTTTAATTTGGAGCAGATAGAAAGATACGGGAGCTTTATTGCATCAGATACACTTTACTCACAGTTGATTGGTCCAGTTAAAGAGGCTATGTGCGTTTTTCTGAAATTTAAACTCGCGACTGACACCTGTGGCCAAAAAACAGAACTGCTCTTCCTTTCTGCTCGCTCTCGCAGCCAGGGTTGCCAGGTCTGCACAACAAAACCAGCCCAACTGCTCATCAAAACTAACCCAATCACGGCCAAAAATAGTCAAATAGCGTTCCCGTGTGTTTCCCCGATAACAATCATGTTCCAGTGAGTAAAACAATCGCGTCAACCCGTGCACTACACAAACAACCCGCGGAAACAGTGCAAGCATACGGACCTGGCAACACTGCTCGCAGCGCTCGTACGTGCGTGCACACTTCACAAGTCATCTGCTGCCTGCAAGGAGGTCAACATTATGTTTACAGAGGTAAGAACAGTCAAAAACGTACTCGGTTACTAACGTAACCTCGGTTCTCTCTAGAGAGGGAACGAGTACTGCGTAATATCTTACGCTATGGGGAAAACTCTTTTCCACGAGATATTGAAGCCAAAAATTATCCTTAATTTTTTATTAATGTAAAACGCTTTGCGGCAGCAAGCAGACATAGGCGAGACAGCTCGCACGCCTATTGGCTGCCCTGCGGCAACAGCAGCAGCCTATCGAGAGAGGCTCTGCGTGACGTCACGACGAATGGGGGCCTTTCGCGCCCATATCGTCACGTCCCGCCAGAAAGGGCGTGGTCTGCCCTAGAAATAGGCTCGATAGCTGCTCTTACGTTGGTTTTCATCGCCGAAGCGAACCAGAGCATATTCCAATCACGGCAAGATACGCAGTACTCGTTCCCTCTCTAGAGAGAACCGAGGTTACGTTATTAACCGAGTACGTTCTCTTACGAGAGTATCTCTCGTACTGCGTAATATCTTACGCTATGGGGAACACAATGCAACACGCCGTGCTGGTAGGGATCCAACACCAAAGTCCCAGGGGCCGAAGCCCGGGGCGCATATAGTGCATAATCACCATAAAATCACAGAGAGTGAGGGAAGAGAGGCTAGAAGCATCATTCCCTGTAAAATAGCATCCGAAAGGAGCTAATCATGTGACAAATAGACCATACCGTCAGGGTGAACATTCAGCCTGAACTGGGTGACCACATGTGTGTCAACATTTTTAATGAGCTGCTGTACCGGTCAGTGAGCAATACGCAGGTCAAACTCAGTATCCGAGCCGCACAGCGGGCAGATAGCACTGAATTTTATACCGCCAAAAGCTTAGCTTGTAAGGCGGGAACCTCCAGGTTATAGTATTTTATAATGTAGACGGCGAGGCCCAGCCCGCGGCCATACAAATATCTTGCAGGGTAACCCCGCTAGACCATGCCCACGAGGAGGCCATGCCTCTTGTGGAGTGCGCTCTAACACCCAAAGGGCACTGTAGGCCCTTAGAAGTGTAAGCCAGCGCTATGGCACCGACTATCCATCTGGATAGGCTCTATTTCGAAGTGGCAAGTTCCTTAGCACGGCCGCCAAACGAAACGAAAAGCTGCTCAGTCTGTCTGAAACCAGACGAGCGGGACACATAAGCCCTTAGTGCCCTGACAGGGCAAAGGAGACTCGCGTCCTTCTCCTCATTGAGAACCGGAAGGGCAGACAGGGAAATCACCTGGGCCCTGAACGGTGTGTTGAGGGATTTTGGCACGTAGCCGTGCTTCGGTTTGAGTATGACCTTTGAGTCATTAGGTCCAAACTCCATGCATGACGCGCTCACTGAAAGCGCTTGCAAGTCCCCTACGCGCTTCACTGAAGCGAGAGCCATAAGAAACGCTGTCTTGAAAGACAAGTGTTTCATGTCTGACGACTGGATTGGCTCGAATGGGGCACCATTTCATGGCCTCCAAGACCGTGGAAAGGTCCCATGTCGGGACTGAAGGGGGCCTGGGAGGGTTTAGCCTCCGAGCTTCTCTAAGGAAACGCACGACTAAGTCGTTCTTTCCTAGTGACTGGCTAGACACCGGTTTTGCAAACGTTGCTATGGCCGCCACGTATACTTTGAGCGTGGAAGGGGACCTGCCCTTATCCAGTAGCTCCTGAAGGAAGGAAAGCACTTCCGTAACCCCTCAGTCTACAGGTGAAAAGCTCTGCGCTTGACACCAAGCAGAGAACACAGACCACTTCGAGGAGTAGAGCCGTCTGGTAGACGGGGCTCTAGCCTGCGCGATCATGTTTAACACTCCCTCTGGGAGGTCAGCGGGTACCCGTTGATGGCCCATTCGCTCCAACACCTGAGGCAGGAGTGAGACAGGGGGAAAAGCATATTGGGGGCGGCGGGGCCAAACATGGGCCAGCGCGTCCCGGCTTTTCGAGAAGAATCTCGGGCAGTGAGCGTTTTCTTGGGACGCGAACAGGTCCACCTGCGCTTTGCCGAACGTTTCCCACAGCAGCTGGATAGTCTGCGGGTGCAGAGACCATTCTCCTGCTGGGACGTTGTTTCTGGACAGCCTGTCTGGTCCCACATTTAGGTGACCAGGCACATGCGCCGCTCTCAGCGAGAGCAGGTTGTGCTGAGCCCAGACCAGGAGGCGCTCCGTCAGCCTGTAAAGGTTTCGGGACCTGACGCCGCCCTGGCGATTTATGTATGCCACCACTGACATGTTGTCCGACCGGACCAATACGTGGTGGCCTTTTATCTGGGGACAGAAGTGCCGTAGCGCTTTGCCGACTGCTATTAATTCCAAGCAGTTTATGTGAAGGAGCTTCTCCCGTACTGACCATAGGCCAGCTAGCGGTCTGCCCTCGAGCAGCGCTCCCCACCCCGATGTGGCGGCGTCCGTAGACACCCTCACACTCGAGGGGATCCCCAGACTCACACCTGACTGATACCAGTCGGTTACTTTCCATGGTTTCAGAGCCGAAATGCACTGAAGGTCGACCCTGAGGCGAAATAGACCTGCGGTCCACGCCCTGGGGGGAACTCGTGCTTTTAGCCATAGTTGCAGTGGGCGCATGCGGAGCAGGCCCAACTGGAGTACGGAGGCTGCTGAGGCCATCAGACCCAGCATTTTCTGAAACCTTCTGAGCGGGACTATAGAACCGTGGCGGAAGGATTTCGCGACGTGCTGAATATTCAATCCGCGCTCCGGTGACAGGCGTGCCGTCATGGATAGCGAGTCCAACACTGTTCCCAGAAAGGAAATTCTCCGACTGGGGAGCAGTGAGCTTTTCGGCCAATTGACTGTAAGGCCCAGCTCCTCGAGGTGCTCGAGTAATGCGGCCCTGTGTTCTATGAGCTCTGTTCGTGAACAAGCTAGAATCAGCCAATCGTCCAAGTAGTTCTAAACTCGCATGCCCCGAAGTCTCAGGGGGGCGAGTGCCGCGACCATGCACTTCGTGAACGTACGGGGTGCTAGGGACAGGCCGAACGGCAGGACTGTGTATTGATATGCCTGGCCCTCGAAGGCGAATCTCAAGAATCGCCTGTGATGGGACGCTACTTGTATTTGAAAATAGGCGTCTTTAAGATCTATTGACATGAACCAGTCTCCTTGGCGCACTTGCGCAAGGATTTTCCTGGTCGTAAGCATTCTGAACTGGCGCTTCACGAGCGTTCTGTTCAGCAGTCGCAGATCTAGAATGGGTCTGAGCCCACCATCTTTTTTCAGTACCAGAAAATATCTGCTGTATAAGCCCCCTTCGCTCTGAGCCTGAGATAAAGGTTCTATAACCCCTTTCCTCAGTAGTTTCGCTATCTCGGCTCGAAGTAGATGAGATACTTCGTTTTTCACCGTAGTTTCAACGCGCGCCGTGTAACGGCGAGGGCGTTGAGCGAATTGTAGCGAATAGCCTCTCGTTATAGTGTTCAACACCCATTCTGAGACCCCGGGGAAGCCTTGACCACGCATCTGCGTGAATAGCTAAGGGTAGAATGAAATCTGGGCTCTGGCCGCGGCAGAACGGCGGCTCGAGAGCCCCTGTGTACTGGGAACACAACACCGTGTTTACAGCGTTCGAGGCGGGGGGGCGCGCTGATCACAGCGGGCAGCCTGGCCGCGCTCAGCTTCTCTATGGCGGGACGCGCAGAGAAAGCGAGCGGGGCGAATCCCGTGGGATTCGGCGTGTGTTAGAGAATGTGGGCACATTTACTACACTGAGAATACTTTCAGCTCGCGCGCGACTGAATCAATGCTGTGTTTACAGCGTGTGAGGCGCGCGCTGATCACAGCTGGCAGCCTGGCCGCGCTCAGCTTCTCTGTGACAGGTTGTGCAGAGGAAGCGAGCGGGGGTGAATCCCGTGGGATTCGGCGTGTGTGCCAGAATGTGGGCGTGAGACTGCGGGCACATTAACTGTACTGAGAACACGGTCAGCTCGCGCTGACTGAATCAACGCTGCTGTGTTTACAGCGTGCAAGGCGCGCGCTGATTACAGCGGGCAGCCTGGCCGCGCTCAGCTTCTCTATGACGGGTTGCGCAGAGCCGGAGCCGACTGAATGTGTGTTGGTTTCGTTTTTACAGAAACCAAGGGACACGCAGTGTGTAGTGTAAGCGGGCATTGTATGGGCGCGTTCACTACATAGTCTGCACAATCGACCTGAGTCGATTTTATGTGTGCTAGCCCTGCACCGTGGCGGGCTGTGTCTGGGTGTGGGAATGGGCACTGGGGCGTGGGCATTCTTACAACACTCATAACACCATCGGCTGTAGCCGGAACACCAGAAAATACACTCTTTATTGGATTTATCTGGGTAGCCATAGAAACGGCTTTTGTGCGCAGGCAAGCGGGCTGGAGGAAGGCCTTGAGACCACGGGCTTTACCTCAATCCTCGGCCGGGGCCCGCGCTGAGGGGGGCGGGGTCCAGCAGAGCGAGAGCGCGGTGTCTGATCTCGGGCCTGGCGGCGCTGCTGAGTAGCCGAAACGACGGCCTTTCTGCGCAGGAAAGCGGGCTGTGGAACCAGCTTGCTCACTGCGAAATACACTGGAACAGTCACATTGCTTGGAACTGAACGAGCGAGAAGTTTTGGTGAAATTCCGGCCGCAGCGGGAACTGAGCACCGTCGCTATCCTAGAGAGACTAGGAAGGCCTTGAGACCTCGGGCTTTATCTCAATCCTCGGCCGGGGCCCGCGCTGAGAGGGGCGGCGTCCAGCAGAGCGAGAGCGCGGTGCGTCGAGGAACACGGAGCGCTCAGCTTCCGTCATCTCGGATAGCGTTAGCCACGAATGTCTCTCACCGTCCAGGGAGGAAGGGCGCGGGTCTCGACTGTGACGAAGCTTTGTCTTTTCCGAGAAAGCGTCCGTCCAGCCTGTTGCGCAGCGGCAGCGTGGGCGCCTCCCAATCGAGGCCGATGCTTTCCACGGCCTGAGTGAGCAGACGCATCAGCTCAACCTCAATGCCGGCTCTCTTCCCAGAGGGTTGGCGGGAAACGTTAGCGGAGGGGAGGTCCACGGAGCTCGCCCGATCCTCGCTATCCGAAGCCAAAAGAGAACGTGCCTCAGTGTTGTCATCCAATTCGACGGCGTATGCGGCGGCATACGGCGGCCGCTGTCCGTCCGGGAGCGACTCGAGCGAAGCCAGCGAAGCTGGCGGGCGAACCGGCGAGCTCTGGCGGGCTGGAGATAGCTCGGGCGCGCGCTGGGCGCGGCGCTTCTTGCGGCGCGGCATCACGGCGGGCTGGGATGCGGGCTCGGAGAACAAAGCTAGGCGAGTCCGCAGAGTCACCATAGGCAAGCGTTCACAATGATGGCATCCGCCGTCAGCGAGCGCGATGACCGCGTGATCCTCACCCAGGCAGGACACGCAGATGACATGGCGGTCCTCGTCGCTGAGTGGGGCTCGAACCACAGGAAGGCATCTTTAAAAAGACGCCGCACTTTTAGAGGGGTGGGAAAAAGGCAGATAATGCAATCACACACACTCTAAGCAGAGGAAAGGATATGTACGCCGGAAAGCGCAGCAGGTACGGCGGCTGAAGGCGGCGAGGCCAGCGACTCCAGGCTCGATGGCACGTCCCGCTGAAAGGCTACAGGTCGACGGCGCGGCTTCTCACTCTGGATCCAGCGATGCGGGAGGCTTCGCTGAAGAGATGAAAATCAACGTAAGAGCAGCCAGGGGCGTAGCAAGCTTTTCTAAAGTGTGGGGGATGGATGTGGTCAGGGCTGTAAAACTATGTTGTGTAGACCTCTGTTGTTCTAAGGTGGTTCGGGGGCATGCTCCCCCGAAAGAAAATTTTGTAAATTTTAAGGTTAAATGCATCAATCTGGTGCACTTTAAGAGCTCAAATTTAAGAGCTTCAACTGGCTTTAACCCATGAACTGTGCACACTGAACAAAGAAAAAGCATTGACTTGTACCTAAAGAGGGCTCAGACATCTTTTTAGTTATGATAGAGTCTCAGTCTACATTACATTATCACTGGTGTTTTAGAATGCCAAACATTTATTATAATAATAGGCTATAATAATGATTTATATAATTATTCCTATGATGGAAAATCCTTATAGCCTATAAAAAATGACTAAATGTATGCTACTGTATAAATGAAAATAAATATATAAAAAGTATATTTTATATTACGCTATAGAATAAGAAAATTGCAATACTTTTGTCCTAATTTCTTCACTTGCAAGAAATAAACCCTTGAGCTTTTATTTTGGAGAAAACACCAGATCCATGCTGATCGCATGAGCAAAGTGCCAAACAGCCTAATTAAAGTCTTTTGCTGTTTAGTCTAAAAAACGAAATATAATACCGAAAAAACTCGACATGTCAACAAAACATAAACATTACATCCTCCCAAACCCATATCAAGCTTATTAAAAAAACCTTGAAAGTCATTCAAAGTACCTGGAAAAGGGAGAAATAACCATAAGTTCCCGCCTCCTCAGCACGAGCTGACAGATAAATCTAACACACCAAGAGAGGCGGAACTTAAGGCAGAACAGCCAATCATCAGCCGGTCACACTACTCAAAGCCGGTGTCGTGTTCGAGAGGGCGGGGGAGAGGAGGATCCGCAGCGAGCGCACACACAGAGCAGCCAGAGCGGCCAGAGAAACGGAAGAGCGACTGTAGTAAAGCGTTTGTGCAAAACTGCGGAAAAACTGCAGAAAAAGTGTGGGTGTTGAACCCTCTCACTGGGAAAAGTGTGGGTGTTAAAACACCCACATCCCCCACGGGTGCGACGCCCCTAAGAGCAGCTATCGAGCCTATTTCTAGGGCAGACCACGCCCTTTCTGGCGGGACTCGACGATATGGGCGCGAAAGGCCCCCATTCGTCGTGACGTCACGCAGAGCCTCTCTCGATAGGCTGCTGCTGTTGCCGCAGGGCAGCCAATAGGCGTGCGAGCTGTCTCGCCTATGTCTGCTTGCTGCCGCAAAGCGTTTTACATTAATAAAAAATTAAGGATAATTTTTGGCTTCAATATCTCGTGGAAAAGAGTTTTCCCCATAGCGTAAGATATTACGCAGTACGAGAGATACTCTTGTAAGAGAACATATATTGTTTGAGACAGGTTTGCGAGTGTAGGCTACTTGCTGACTTGTGGTGGTGGCAGAGTGATCTGAAACGTTTAACATGACGTCACATCCGCAGACAGCGTGGGAAAAATCCGACCCGACAGAAAATAGGAAAAATAGGATACAGGCTTATAGGTGCACCCACTGTGAGCGGACAAGGTGTCAGTATGCTCAACAGGAGATGTTTGAGTCATAAATGGTCAAATAAAAAGGCTATTGTTACGTTTATTTTGGGGAAAAAGTTCCATATAGTCCCTTTAAGGTCTGTGATCTCTAAGCCTAAAAAAGAAAAACCTAGCCGTGTTGCGTAAATTATCATAGTGATGAAACCCACTAAAAAACAATCCACCTTCTTGAACCTGAAAAACCAGAGTTTGCTCGAACTAATCTCAAAATACCTTGGCAGCAACTGACACCAGCTTAATGCAACTAGTCCACTATTTGACTTGACATGGAATAACCATATATATATATATATATATATATATATATATATATATATATATATATATATATATATATATATATATATATATATACACTTTTTTTTTTTTAGGTATTAGTTGGGTTAAACTTTTAGGTACTGTGGAATTCTTTCAAAGTCAGACTGGGTGAGACCTGTATGTTTTCTTGCTTACATAGATGGAGTCTCCAGTGCCTGCAGCTATCTTCACAACTTTCAAAAATTACACCATGGAACTAAACATGACAAATACAACACAGACTCTCTGTGAATTTACAGATAATTATGTTTTCATATTTGCATACTCACTAGTCTTTCTCATCAGTCTGGTGTTGAACTGCATCACGATGCGTGTGTATTTCTGCACTAATCAGCGTGTCCAGTCCAGCATCACGGTTTACATGAAGAACCTGGCCGCAGCTGACTTCTTTATTTGCCTTAGTTTACTTTTGCGCATTGTTTCCTATGCCAATAATTCAGAGATAATGTTAAATATTTACTGCAGCTTTGTAGGAGCAACCTTCTATGCAAGTATTCTCTTCATGGACGCTATTGCTGTAAACAGGTATACACCTAATGCTTGTTGTCATTACTTAATTTCTCAGCAGTACAAAAATTAGTTTTTTTTTCTAGGACGGACATTTGTAATGATGTCATGTTCCTGCTGCAAAAGTTTCAGTTCCAGTGTGCTTTCAGTGTCAGTGTGCGTGTCGGCTTGATGAAGAGATACTCCACTGCTCATCTACGGCAGGCCAGATCTGCGGGGATGTGTTGCCGTAGCGCTGTGTTACGTTCCCCTTTCCAGTCTAGGGGTCAGGAGGGGAGGTAACAACCCACATAGCAACATTGTGACGTCCCAGATCCGGCCCACATCTGGCACATGTGGAATGATGATCTGGCCACATGCAGCGTGGAATGACACAGCCCTTGGGATGCTCACTCCTGTTTGCCAGATCTGGGCCACAAGCAGGCCATAGAGCAAAGAAATAAACCAGAACTGGACCTTATCTGAGGTACAAAATCTGTGTATATTAAATATAAAATCATCTCAGCCTTAATAAGCCTGTTAACAAGCAGAATCACTGAAGAAAATAAGAGAACAGAAAAAGAGACAAGCAGAAACATTTCAAGAAATACAACTGACTTCCAGCCACAGCCTTAGATTAAATCAACTGAAGAGACAAGAAGACATTAAATCTCTGAAGATCTCAGCAGAGGAGGATTAAAAAACTCCACAAACAGCATTACCAGCTTCACTTATTACTAACCAGATTGACTTTATTTCTGTCAGACGTCTACAAAAGTTTTTATTGAGAATTAACAGTGGTTTAACTCTGTTTCATTTGAAGTCACCATAACAGTGATTCGTGTTTCCATTAGTTGGGCTCTTAACTCTTATTATATATTTTGGGTTGCTGTGACAGTGTGTTTGTTAAATACATTTGCAGCAGCAAAGAAAGCTAAAGTGAAACGAGATCAGGTGATGATGGTTACATGTTGATGGCTTTATAAGCATCATGAAATAGACTGATTCACTGATGTCTTTTGAATCTAACAAATGTGTTTTACCATTACTATATTCACTTCACAAACCCTGTGTTACTGCAGCAAGTTACTGTAGACTAATGCAGTTAGATGCCGGGCAACCCGCACCGGGATGAAGCTGCTCTTTCCCCGGAGGAGGGCCGGGTGCAGAATTTAACAAAATGTTTCCACCTCTGGTGGCTCAGCCAGTGGGATCCACACCTTCAATAAAGAGTTTCTGAAATCTCTGGTTGCCACGCTGGGGGGGACGACAGCGTGCATTGCCATGCCTCGCCCCTCTCCACAAGAGGACCAGAATGGCAGCGGGGTTGACAGTGTGCACCGTTACGAAACCTCGCAACTATCATTCCCTTCTGCAATCGCCAGCGGACAGAAGCACGCAGTCAAGCCTTCCCACGCATCATCTGTCCAGCCGTGGAGCCAAGTGAGTGTTGCAACGCACACCTAGACCCCACTCGGAGCCGCCCCAGTGCCTCTCAGGTTGGGTCCCTGTCCTCTTCCGCACTGCCCCTCTGCGGTACGTCTGTGGTTACGTTGGTCTTGCTGGTACGGTCTCTCGGAGCCTGGCTAGCGCTCCCCAGACCATCCCGCTGGCTCATCCACACCATCAGACTCGGCTATGCGATTCAGTGCGCCCGGCGCCCTCCCAAGTTCAGGGGCATCTGGTTAACCACAGTGATGGCTACTGGTGATCCTGTCTTACGGGCAGAGATTAAAGTCCTACTGGCGAAGAATGCGATCGAGCCGGTCCCTCTAGCCAATATGAAGTCAGGGTTCTACAGTCCCTACATCATTGTACCCAAGAAAGGCGGTGGGTTACGGCCAATCTTGGACATGCGAGTTTGAATTTTTACATGAAGGCTATACACATTTGTGGAGAATTTGTGATATTGTTGTCACATGTACACAAGACCACTCTTTGGCCTCGTTTACACTGCAGGTCTTGATGCTCAATTCTGATTTGTTGCCTATTTTTTTGACCATCCGTTTACACGTTCTTTAAATTGTGACCCATATCCGATTCATGTAACTACACTTGACATAGATCTGAATGAAACATCACACATGTTTAAAGGGGTCTTCTTGCACAGATAGACGAACGTGCAGCGAGATCTCAGGACTGGTGGGAACATAGCCTACAACACGATCTCATGAAAGTGAGTGTCTATAGCGCGAATTTTATTTCTCGTGCCATTTATACGCCAAAAATAGTTTTTTCTTGCATATGATACGCACTGTAAACATGCGTATTAAACGGCATAAAGTTCGTATCATACATGCAAAAACATTTTTTGGCGTAAATGGCACGTGAAAAAAAAATGTGCAATAAACGCACTTTCATGAGATCGTGGCGGACTTTAACGAGGGGCAGTGGGTCCGAAATTTTAGGATGAGCAAGCCAACCTTTGATATGTTGTGTCAACATGTGTCCACACTCCTCTCCTATACGACGACACAATGATTCGTCGGGCCATCCGTCCCTTCGCAGATGCGCGTTGGGGATTCTCTCGTCAATAAACCGCGGAGACATATAGCCTAATGCCTCAGAAAATCCGATCTGCCTGTTTACATGACAGTCGCATTGGCACATATCGTATTTATATCTGATTTATTTCCAAATATGAACGAGGCCAAGTGTCCTGTTATCTATACGCATTTTGAGCTATACGTGTGTATGTGTGTATGTACACGCCGTTAAATGTCAATAACATCCAACTGCGGCCACAAATGGGTGTTCTCGTGCTGGTGGGGGTTCCCGTTTTCGCAGACTGAAACGCCCCCTTCTTCTTCGCCTCTTCTGCTGAACTGCAAACTGCCAACATCGTTAGTTTTTCTCAAACAGAAGTTTAATATAACAACATTCTCCAGTTATTCGGGATAATATAACAACATTCGCTAGTTAGTTTTTCCAAATGTCCGAGTGATTCCGCGTGTATGTACACGCCATTAAATGTCAGAGAAAAACAAAGAAAAATGTAGATCTACATCTACTATTTTTTTTCCTAGGATGGTAGGGGAAGACTCATAAATGCTATTAACCCCAGTGACGGGTAGGTTTAGGGACGGGGTTGGGGTAGGTCATATATTTATATACACAGTAATGTACGTTAAGTCAATGGTGTTCATAAACATGCTGAAAAGCGATTATGCGTGTTGATAGCACGCCAAAAATGGAAATACGAATTGGCGTGTCATACATACGCTATTTCATGAGATCAGTCTGTTGGACGATGAAACGCTATCAGGAACGCCCGATGGGCTTTCTTGTGTCATTACGGGAACGCCCAAGCCGCAGCTGGACCCTCCTCTTAAATGTCCGAGCGAAACGAAGCAAACTGTAGATCTACATCTGGGGAGCAATATTTTTTTTCCTAGGATGGTAGGGGAAGACTCATAAATGGTATTAACCCCACTGACGGGTAGGTTTAGGGACGGGGTTGGGGTAGGTCATATATTTATATATGTAACGTTAAGTCAACGGCGTTCATAAACACGCTGAAAAGCGATTATGCGTGTTGATAGCACGCCAAAAATGGAAATACGAATTGGCGTGTCATACATACGCCATTTCATGAGATCAGTCTGTTATCCAGGAGATCTTTTGACAATGCCTTGCCACCCATATTTGATTGTCTTCTTCAGTTGCACTACCAATGACTGAAATGCCTCAGGAAAACCTTGTTTCATGATGAGCTAATCAAAATGACCAGTTGAAAGTCAATTGGCTTTGTGTTCTATTGAGAAGGTGATTAACTACACCTGGTTTGATTGATTATTTTCTATACCCACTGTATGTAGGTTTGCGCAGGACATAAGACTGGAATTACCGACAACTCATTTCAGCAGTTTAGAATTGTTTTTTTCTTCTGGGAGACAATAACTCAATTTATCATGCACTTTGAAACTTTGCTGACCTTTTACATTCACAAATAGCTGTATTACACAATACATGAAAGGTAATATAAAAAAATCATAATAGTGGCACTTCCGAAGAGCTGACACTGGAAAGATTGTAGGCTCAGTCCCAACAGTGTGCGGTCCTTGACAGCATTGTGACTCATCACAGTTCTTAAACCCATGTTACTCCATGAGTCACGGACATAACGGGATCCAGAAGCAAATGGAATCAATGAGAATTTATGAAAATAAACACAGTAGAGAGATGGTCAGATGTTGTAGACTGCTGGTGGTAAATAAGCTTTTGCAGTGGTGGCTTAGACTGCTGATTGGAAAATCCAGATAGAATCCCAGGGGCAGGGGCAAGGGCAAGGGCAAGGGCAAGAGCAAGAGCAAGAGCAAGAGCAAGAGCAAGAGCAAGAGCAAGAGCAAGAGCAAACAACAACCTGACAAAGACTGACTGCAACACAAGGGTAGATATAGGGAGAGATAATGAGTGTCAAGTGAGGTTGGCCTGATTAACTCGTCAATGTAATGAGTTGCCCAGCAACACTGACAGGCCAACATGACATCATGACTTTTGCGTAAACATACACGCCACTTTCAATCCAAGTGGCGTGTTATTTATACGCATTTTGAGCTATCCGCGTGTATGCGTGTATATACTACGCCGTTATGTCCGAGTGATTCCGCGTGTATGTACACGGCGTTAAAAATACGACCGAAATAAAGCCAAATTTTGATATACATTCTGGGGAGCGATATTTTTCTTACTAGGATGGTAGGGAAAGACTCATAAATGGTATTAACCAGTGACGGGTAGGTTTAGGGACGGGGTTGGGGTAGGTCATATATTTATATATACAGTAAATGTAACGTTAAGTCAACGGCGTTCATAAACACGCTGAAAAGCGATTATGCGTGTTGATAGCACGCCAAAAATGGAAATACGAATTGGCGTGTCATACATACGCAGTTTCATGAGATCAGTCTGGACAGGCAATCAGGCCACAGACAGAAACGCAACATATGCAAAGATGATCACACAGACCCATGAACCGTGACATCATGTCCCTGTAATAATTCTACTGTAATATTTGGATGGACACATCAGACAAGTGTTACATGTTTACATGTAAATAAATGTAATTGAATGTATTGATAGTGCTCTTTACACTCCAGAGTAGGGGTATTCAATTAAGGTTCCAAGACGCCCGGTCTCTATATTTCCATCCCAGCGGAGGTCCAGAAAATACTTTTTTGAAACAGTACTTTTCCATCGGGCAGTCGTGTTTGTAGAAAGACTTTGTAAAAGAAGAAAACCTTAACCCTCAAACACTTAAAGTGATGTCTAAAAATGGTTACCAATATTTAACCAAAAAAAGTAAATATGTTGTGGCTGTGATTCTGACAAAGGTCTAAGCTTAGGATATCCCAAGGGGTGATTCTCTTATATGTATCATTTAGGTATCAGCTTTGTCTTCAGATGTCTTGAATTTTATTTGGGAGAAACATGATACATTTAAATTTTAAAAAACATTGTACATTTCAGAATATCAAGGGTTACTAGTTAAATTGTATCTTCAATGCCCCAAATTGTATTTGCAGCACATAACACACTAGAAAGGGATTAGATTGTGTGGGTAATACGACCAAATTCTTATTTCACAATATGAGAAATTGTATTTCACTAACAATACATATCATGATATAGTCATTTTGTTATTTTATTTCATTTCTGTAGTTAAAAAAAGAAGCAACAAAACAAATTTGTTGCAAATAAATGCAATTGAATGAAAAGTGCTATTGATAGTGCTCTTTACACTCTTTTCAGGTACATGAGGATTGTCCGGCCATTGGAGAATAATGGACTACAGACAGTTCGTATCGCCCGCCACATTTCTGCAGCTATTTGGCTCTTCTTGTTAGCCATATCTTCCCTCTACTTCATCCTCATTCTTCATCACTCCCAGGGTCACGATCATAAGCTAGATGAATTTACCTGCGGATCCAAACACAGTCTCCAGCTCAGTTTGGCCTTCAAAATCATCAGTTGTGTGGCCTTTGTGATCTTCATTTTTGTCCTGGTATCTCTGATTCTTCTATACTGGAAGACTGTTCAAAAGCTGAGACAAGTTCAGTTCTCTACACAGACCCCATTCAATAGCCAAACATTCAGAAATTCTAAGCGAAACATGCTAGTGCTAATAGTCATTTTCTGCGTGTGCTTTGTGCCCTATCATCTGATGAATCTGCCTTCCATATTCATCAAACCCCTGCTGCACGACTGCTCAGTACTCCGTGTGTTCCACATTCTGGAGGAGGTGGCCATCCTGTTCGCAGTACTAAATTCCTCATTGGATCCACTTATTTACTTCTTGTTTTCCAGGGCCTTCAGAGCCCAGTTTAATTTTAGCAGTTGCCAAGACTGTCCATAAATGAGGGCAGAGGCAATAGGGCAATTCCCTATTTTTTTGCTATTGCCAGAGAATGAGGATCTTTGTTGAAAAATTATTGGGGCAAAAAGATGCAGTGGAAAAGGTCTTGTGCTCATGAACGGGGTATAACTAAAACACTGATAATAACCTAAACAATTCTTTTCATAATGAAAATCCTGATTTATAGAAACTGGATTTTAGAATATGGTACAATCTTTCACAGGCCATACTGATGTACATGTACACCATTTATAATGTATGCTTCTGATTGTTAAAGGAGAGCAAATGTTAAAATTAAGTGCTATTTAATGTGTTTTGCTCATTATATATATATATATATATATATATATATATATATATATATATATATATATATATATATATTAGGGCCGGGACTCGATTAAAAAAATTAATCTAATTAATTAGAGGCTTTGTAATTAATTAATCGAAATTAATCGCATTTTAATCGCATAAATATTTGACCTGAGAACAGTGAGAAGTAATTTTTTTCACATGGATTTTTTGTATACCATTGAATAATGACTGAATACATAAGCTTAAGCAACAACATAGCCTATTGTTTATTTTTGTTCAACCAAGTCCAACAGACCAGTGCAATTTTTGCCATTAAGTGTAGCAATAGCATATTGCAACACTACACTAATAGCAATAGCGAATTCCTCGTTGCAGCTTGCACACAACCATACTCTTATCGACGCTTCCATCCGTTCGTTTTTTATAACAAAATTTCCCATCCACGGGGCCAACCAAAGCGATCGAGGCGATCTATTTTTTTTTATTGCAGAACTTATACATAACTACCAACTCAGGGAAGTTAAGCAAGGTGTACAAACAAACAAACAAACAAAGGTACCTAACAGAAAATAAATATCCTGGGTTTGCATACATCAAATTATGTAATACATAAAAAAGAAAGAAAAGCATAATAATGTCAAGTCATGTCTTTGAATAAATCATCATAATGCATCAAAACATTTTCACTTTTCTTGTTATTTATTTATCAGTCTAAGGGACGAAATAAAAGAGTCAAAATCAGCCAGAAAAAGAGGAAAGCTCAAAGGAGATTTAAGCCATTTTTGCTTGTGGATGAAGAATTTTGCATACAAGATAAAGAAGTTAACAACATACTCAAGGGAAAGCAACTTTGGATTTTCATAATAAAAAATAACCTCTTTGAGAGTGAAGGTGTGAGTCACATTTGTAGGGCTAAATACAAAAGAACTAAATTTAGTCCGACTGAGGCGATCTATGAAGCGCGATCCCGTCAGCTCTTCTGACGCTTCTGACGCTAGTTGGTGCGCCAGTATAATCGGTCCGCCGAAACTCATCCAGTGAGAAACGTTCCGCGGTGCAAAGTCTAAACTCTGTAATTAATTAATCTTAATTAACGCGTTAAAGTCTGTAATTAATTAATCTTAATTAACGCGTTAAAGTCCCGGCCCTAATATATATATATATATATATATATATATATATATAGGGGGAGATCTGTTAGTGTTTAATGTTCTATTATTTTGAAATTTAATAGGTTTTCTGGTATTTCTGAGTTTTTGGGGTTACCATTGTGCTGAAGAGTAGTGCCTGTGGTTCGGTTGACTATAATTACTGTAGATTAAAGTTATGGCTGTGTCCTCCTCAGCACAGTGATAGTCTCTTCGCTAAATACTTACGTACATGCAGTAGTGCTTTTGATAACTAGCTTGAAAATATGAAACATTTATAATGTAAATAATTAAAAAATGTAAGAAATATTTTATTAAATATATCTATATATATATGTGTGTTTATGCTGCTTGAGTAAATATATCTAAAATAAATTACACATGCAGTACCATATCTGATCACACATATTAACACAATATATTACTCTGTATATTTTCAATATAATGTTAAACCATTTAATATATTGATTATTTATATATAGGAAAAAATATTTTCTTTTCATGAGGGACGGCTTTTTGTGCACGGGTTGTGTGTAAGTCAGTTCTTTTTCCCTGCATGTACACCTTATTCAGCATGCCACCATGTTTATTCCAGAATGACGCTGTGAGGGATAGAAGACCAGAATGTTCACTATGGCTTTGTCCCAAATGGCACACTTTATTTGCACTTACGGTCTTGTGGATTTACAATGACTGCCACGTGCGCGTGCCTGCTAAAGCCTAGTTCACACTACATGATTTTAAGCCCGATTTGCAAATCATTGAGCTCGGCGACAGGTCAGGGGGTTATCGCATGCAAATCGCGGGGGATTAGCCGGCGATGAACGCTCACCAATCTGTTAGTATGAAAGAGCCAACAACGCATCAAAGAGCAAATTTTTTTTTTCTCAGAGCAAATCATCGCGCAAACAGTTTGCAGCACTAGTTTCTGTCTGACGTCCATATTCGCGCGTTGCGTGCTGTTTCGCATCTTTTCCGGTTCGTTTTATCGCGTGATTTTTCGTGACAAAACGTGGTTTGTAGACAAGATAGAATCGTTGGGTGACAGAGTTGTTGTCAACTTGTGTAGTGCGTTACCTCCTGTTGCGGATCAATCACGTTGTGTCGTGTGGTGTGAAAAGCTCAACAACTTGAACACTCCTGATTTCACAGAGAGCAAGTCATGTAGTGTGAACCGCACAGTTCAGCCCGACGTTTTAAAATCATGTAGTGTGAACTAGGCTTAAAGCAACACACCGTCTTTTTTGGACGTTAGCTTATTCACTGTATCCCCCAGAGTTAGATAAGTCCATACATACCTTTTTCATCTCCGTGCGTGCTGTAACTCTGTTTGACGCACCCACCGCTAGCCTAGCTTAGCACAAAGACTGGATGTAAATGGCTACAGCTAGCATACTAATCCCAATAAGTGACAAAATAACGCAAACATTTTCCTATTTACATGTTGTGATTTGTATAGTCACAGAGTGTACAAATAACAATGTCATATGAGACACAGCCATCTTTTAACCATATAAATATTGGGAACTAAATTCTCAGAAGGTGAAGCACTGCTACTTGGGCGGAGTACATGGCCTCCACACATGGCCTTGGTATCTGACACAGATACATTAGAGCGAGTGTTGATTGAACCAACTAGGTCACCAACCCATAAGAAGGATCAAGGTCAGGTCATTGTGGGACGTGTGGTGGTTTCTATGAATGCTGATAGGTGGGTGCCTGAAAGAGTGGAGACCTCCGTATCTGCGTAGATTATCACTGGCTAAATTCACGCACTATTAAGGATGTACACCCTCTTCCTCATCAAGCCGACTGTCTCACTGCTCTGGGAGGGGATGCATTGTTCAGCGCAATGGACCTTACGTCTGGCTTCTACAACATCTCGATGTGTGAGAAAGGCAAGAAACATACAGCCTTTACCACACCTCTAGGGCTCTACGAGTTCAATCGTCTTCCACAGGGAATATGCAACAGCCCAGCGAGTTTCATGCGGCTTATGATGAGTATATTCAGGGACCAAAAACTTTCTTACCTTGCTTTGTTATTTGGATGATCTTCTGGTGGTAGCTCCCAATGAAGAAAAGGCCTTGGAAAGGTTGGAGATGGTCTTCGAGAGATTGAGTGCTTACGGGTTGAAGTTGGCGCCAAAGAAATGCTACTTCCTTAGGAGGAGCGTCAGGTTCCTCTGCCATATTGTGAATGAACATGGAATCGCGACTGATCCTGACAAAATTACTGCCATTACAGCTGTCACTGAAAAGTCACCTTCCCAAAGAAAGATCAAGTCATTTTTGGGTATGGTCATGTATTACCAACAGTTTCATTGTTAAACAATGCATTAAATTAAGGCAGAAACAATGAGCTCATTGAAGTAAAGAATAGGCTACATGTTGTTAAATAATTAGGAAACATAGAAAACTTTAGCATTGGTGCTTTTTTACAGACTCAAAATATGAGTGTAAAAAAGTTAACAAACTGAAAAACTGAATGTAGTTTGGAAAGTTGGGAAGAGAGAAATATTAATTGTAGCCTATTTAATTTTTATATGATGAACTTCCCAAAACTATTTTCCTATGAAGTAAAAGACTTTCGGTTTCATTTTGTATTAAATACGTATATGAGTCATATACGTATACGAGTCATGCAATGTTATTGTGGTTAGGAACTATCAATTAAGGTGTTTCGTTAAGTGGGACGATTATCAGTGTTGCGAGCTATGCCTTTAGAGTAGTGATGGGAAGTCCGGTTCTTTTCCGCGAACAGTTTTTTTCGGACAGTTCGTTTCAATGAACCGGTAAAAAAAAAACGGTTCACCAGTTATTTTACGTCCTCGCGTAATGACGTCAATTCTATCATCTAGTAGCCTACTCATCGTCATAATCATCTTGAATAAGTTTCTTACTTTTACGTTTTGTAAACGAACCCTGTAGCCTACAGGCAATGTGCAAACGTGGATGTTTTACATGTTTTAAAGATATAAAGTGCATAAATGGTCTTCATCTTTTTTCTTATTAAATAAACTTGCATTTCGCCGGATTCAGCCCCTCATTTAAGTCCTCGGTTCACTCGTGCTGCGTGCTCATGTATTAGCACATCATCAGTTGGCAAAAAGAAAGTTCTGGTTAGAGACGGTGCTATCATGCATGCACAGTATCTCTAGCTCATCGGTTCTCGAATGTCGAACGTGTCCGAAAGAAACAGTTCTCGGTTCTGTACTGGTGATTCAAGAACTGCAACAACCAGTTCTTGACTCGAGAACCGTAGGCCTGTGTGTGCTGAGCTAGCCTAGAAATCTAGACGCACCCTAGCGGCAGCGAAAATTATTTCGCAGCCAGTGTGGTCTAGCAACTCTCCATATGCTTTTGAGCTGGAAAAAACGAAAACTGGTCAGGCCAATCACATCATGTATAGAGTCGGCAGGCGGGCTTAACAGAATGACGGCACAGTTCATGACGTTCCTCGTGATTTCCATAGGTGATTTCCCTGCTACTTGAAAACAATGAAGATGCAGCGGTCTTTCGAATCGGCTTTGGCCGTGACTCTGGAGGACTTGGAGTTAAGAGAACGTCACTTAAGTCATTCTTAAAAAAGGAAGATGTGTTCGGAGTTTTGACAACTGGATACGGCAAAAGTTTAATATATTAACTAGCTCCACTGGTGGGAAAACGCATGGGACTCACTCAGCCACAGCCGTTCGTTGCTCTGGTTGGTTGTAGCCCTATCCTATTGCGTGCCAAGGGATATTGAAAGACAACCGTTTATCCCGTCCCTCGGATTGAGGCATGCCAATTGTGAGTTCCCAGACCTAACATCTTGATGTAGGTCTGGCTTGCCAGGCTTACAGTTCTCGGTTCTGTACTGGTGATCAGAGAACCGGTGTACCTGTGCGTTCGGTAGTACACTCGTGCGCAGTATACACTCGTGCGCAGTATCAGCTGCTCGTGCTCATTACTTCTCTCAGCACCAACATGTCTCAATTCAGTGAACTGTTGGAGTTACTGGAGTAAAATATCCAGGATATTGGTCTATTTCGATTCGGAGGTAGGGGAGAGCCGGGACGATTGAAACGCGGGACGGATGAAACATTGAGATTTCCTTGAAAACCACTCACGTCATGTGCGTCAAATTTTGTCAGCACGTACAGCACGCAATTGCCTACCAGACTCCCGAAAACATTTTTTCTTTACGTCATGCCGTTTTAAAGTTAGAGCCGGAAAGCTGTTTTTGAGTGCGGTTAGTGAATTCTTTCGTGCAGTACTTTTTTTTGACTGACAAGTTGTATTTATAGTTTCATGTGCCATTATAATGATAATACTGAAGGTGTATTAGTACTACAACATACCCTTAAGTGTGTAATATCAGAGTCTTTTGGTTTAAGGGCAAAACAGGTTTAACTGTCAGGAGGCGCTGTCGGGACGGTTGAAACAAGTATTCAATCTTCAATAAATTTAATTTATCGTCTTCTGGTTGACAATTTTCTTCATAATAACAGGCTATTCAACCAGCAAGCACTCAATATGACTCGAGGAAGAAATTTAAGAAAACGGATTTGTCTTTATTCATCAAAATAGCTTATTAGAAAGATTATGCAAAACGCGCATATATTGCCTATTGTTTATTGGGCGACAGAAAAATGTTTTCAATATGAACCTTTAAATTAAAATAAATGACAAAATATGTTTGTAACAATATGTATATAAGTTACTTGTCAGGTATTGTTCATAAAAACAAGCATTAGATGAATAGTTACCGTTTAAAACTGTTATGTTTCATCCGTCCCACCCCTGTGTTGCAATCAAAAGCACTACTACCGTTCAAAGTAAATTTTTACTTAAATCATTTTTGTACCGAATAACAAATGATGCTAAGAGAACACATATGTGAGTTGTTGATCACACACACACAAAATATCTATCTGTAACCTTATCTTAGAAAACGACGTTTATCTGAAAAGTGTTTCAACCATCCCGGCTCTCCCCTACTGTCAGACATGTCTGAAAGTGAGTAACTTTATTAACTTGTGGATCAGCGCTGACGTAAGATGCGAACTGTTTCGAACGATTCAGTCCGATTTAGTGTACTGGTTCGACCGGTTCACTAAAAAGAACCGGTTCAAAAGAACGATTCGTTCACGAATCGGCCATCACTACTTTAGAGAGTGCGTGAGTTAAGTAAGCTTCAGATTGCAAATGGACGCTGGTGAGGCAAGACACATTTGTTTTCTTCTCACTTAATATAGGTATGTTTAAAAGTGTTAATTCGGTTAAAGTTAATTAATATTTATATTTAATATATTAACATTAATATTAAGCACAATTTGTTACTGAATCGATTATACACATGTATGTTGTGTATTGTGAGTTTTATTTGACTTTTATCTGACGCACGTGGAGCTAACTAGTGATTTCTGCAGTGTATAACGTGGAAAGAGGTTGACCAAACGGGTACTTTTGTGATTCAAGTTGTCCCTTATGTTTCCAGATATGTTCAATTCTTCAATTTATCCAGTATAAGTGATCTAATTTATGTAATTTGGGTCTATAACCTCTTAAGATCCATGGCATTTTTGGGGATTTCCGCCTGGATTTAGCCAACCCAAATTAAAAAGCTTGCCATTCCCTCATACTTTGGGCTAAATACACAATTTTTGTGTCATTTTACAGGAAACCCTTTGCAGTTTCATAAAACAGTGCTAAAATTGATAAACATTTAAGCATATGTTGTCTGAGCTTTAATGAACACAAAAATTTGATTTTTTAATTTTAAATTCATTTTTGAAAGTGGATAACTCAGGCCCTGTAGGGCATAGTGACATGCAGACAAGTATGGCTATTTCCTCTATATGGCAGCAAACACTGAAAAAAAGAATTATTTCTCTATAATAAAAAATGAAAAAGATATTCAAACAAATCTGAAGGGAGGAATATTACCTTTTTTTATGTAATTTCCACCTAGCCAAATCTAAACTCTGCTCATAGCCAAACCCATTGGTACATAATATGCAATATTCCAGTGTAATTTTACAGAAAACCCTTTGAAATTATATAAAATACTGCTGAATGTGATAAATATTATAGTATATGTTGTCTGTGCTATAGTAAACAAAAAGAAAAAAATAGGCGCTTTATGATTTTGATCATTTTATTCTTTCAGAAGATACAAGACTTATCATTTGACACCATTATTTGACTAAAATCTGTGGTCTATTAGCATCTAGAAAAGGATCATCATCCTCCAGATGTATTTCATTCATTATATGGGCATCAGTTTTGTCATCTGTGTTGTGTATCACCTCAACATCACCGGCCAGCCTCCTGGAGATCTGATGCCAGCTGTGCCAACAGTGCCACATCTTCAATAGAACCTGAAACAAAGAAATCACTGTTTATACATAGTTTCTGCACTGTAATAATGTCACTTTCACAATATCAAAATGTAGATTTACTGAAATTACCATTTTTTTCAACTTATGCAAAGTGAAACTACGCAATAATCGAAATTGTTGCGCAATACCAAAAACATTAAACATTTATTTTCAAATAATAGTTTATCAGATTGGTTGCTGTGCTTTCACATTTCAAACTAACAATAACTTTATCAAAAAATGTATATAAACATTGCTGAAAACTCATAGGGTTTCCGTAACTTACCCAAACACTAGTCCTCAGAATGCGCAATCCAAACGTCTCCAAATCGTCCATTGGCATTTGCACTTCCAAAGCTCGCGTTTATAAATGACATTGATGCTTTTATATTTCTAGATGCAATTATAATAATCAAAACAGTTCAGAAACTGTAATATAACACGCGATATTCGCGGATATTTCTGTAAACAGAGAACTGGAGTTCACCCGGAAGTGACCGCGGGAGCGCGTCCGTCACTCCGGAATCCCGGTCTGTTGAATGGCCGCGTCAGACATGTGACGCGTGCTGAGTTCCTGTTAAGATCTCTATAGCATAACACAGCATTAGCATTAGCTAGAGTAAGCCCAGGGTCTGTGTATGTAGATGACTTGCAGATTCGGTGTGTTGCGTGTCTTACGCGCTCATTGCGCGTCTTCTCTCACCCCCAATTTCCACCAACTGCGGAACGGCAGCGGATCCGCTCAGGAACGGCGGCGGAGTCAATAGGTTTCCATTAAAGTCAATGTGTGTATTTTCACTGACTGCAGAACGGCTGCGTTCCGACTCCGTCCCAGCTCCGGCGACCGCAGCCCTTCGGAGAAGATACGCAGAGTTTCTATTTTTGCCGGATGCCGGAGAGCGCCGCAGGAAGTCGAGCACAGAAACAAAATAAAACATCCGGTAATGTGCTTACGGCGGATCGTATTTCCCTTCACTACACCTCGAAAACGTCATAATGGGCGGAGATTTTGTTTTATATACTTTTTCTTTTTCCACAAGAACAATAGTTAAAGGTTCTCTAAGCGATCCTGGGTGACGTCACTTCTTGTTGACGTTCGAACTATTGTCAAACAAAACGGAGGCTAGCTAGACCCTCCCTCCTCCTCAAACCCCTCAAACCCACCCCCAAACCATTCTTGTCGGTTATTGGCTGGAACAGTTTGTTATGTTTCTTAGAGCGGGTCGCTAGAGTTTGTTTTTGTAGCCGTTTGTGGAGCCTGGGGTGTCTGCAGAGACCGCATTTTTTTACAGTGTGTTCAGGGGACAGGCAGCTAGCGGATCGTGAGTAGATGTTTGCTGTATGTGACAAAAAATGTTTTGGCCATAAAAACGCGTGACATCGCTTAGAGCACCTTTAACTTTATTTACACAGCCTACTACTTTCCCAATACATTCATAAAGGAACCCAAATAAACATTTAGCATGTTATAAGTTGATTATATTTATAAATATTGTACTAGAATCACAATAATCTCCACAAAAAAAGCAGATCAGCAGGTCAGCACAGAGTTGTTCTCTTACGAGAGTACTCTCGTGTTGCGTAAGCTAGCTTACGCTACGGGAAAACCCCTTTTCTCGAGAATACTGAAGCCAAAAAATTATCCTTTAATTTTCACATATTTAAAACGCATGCTTGCATAGAGCAGACCTAGAATAAGCAGCTCATGCGCCTATTGGCTGCTCTGTGGCAAGATGCTGCAACCTATCGGTGGACTGATAGTGACGTCAGCACCAATAGGAGCGCGGGTGCCCAAGTGCGTCACGTCCCGCCAGAATAGGCGTGGCTTACCTTAATATAAGCCAGGTCCAGATAGGGTGTTCTTTGATTTTTCACCTCTTCAGCGAAGTGTTCACTCTACATCGCTGATTCTCCGGAGAAGCCTGCGCCGTTGAAGCAAGCACCTCAGCGGGACGAGCCCTCTGCACTGCAGTTGGAAGCCGCCTTCGCCGCTTCATCGCCGTACCTGCTGCGCTATCCGGCGCCCATATCCTTTTCATATTCCTTCTCTAGTATTCTAAAAGAGCAAGAGGCGTTGTTTCAAATGCCTCGAGTTTCCAAATGCGGCTCGTGTCGAGCCCCTCTCAGCGTCGGGGACCGCCACATCTTGTGCGCTTCCCGCCTGGGACGGAACCGCGCGTAGCTTCCTTTACGTTACAAGGAAGCTACCGCGCCCCCGCAGAAGCAGTCACTCTGCCCCTTGTGGGATCGCGCAGTGATAAGCGCCGTTCCCAAGGGCTGCCGGAGCCTGTAGCCACAGCGACGCGCTCGCCGGAAAGCCTCCCTCGAGCCTCGCTTTTTCACCTTCCCCGCCTCCCTTCACCGACGCGCAGCTGCCGCTCACGAGCCTCACTGCCGTCGCGTCTGAGGTTGAGGGACACGCATCAATGGACTGCTGTTCTAACCGCGGCTAGCTTCCTTTACGTTACAAGGGAGCTACCGTGGCTGCTCGCGCTACTCAAGCTTATGTTGTTTCCCCCGTGGCTCAGTGGCTAAACTCTAAGCTTTTGCGCCAGAGACCCGTGTTCGATCCCGGCTCTCGCAGCAAAAAAATTTATGCAGCTCTCCTCTCTGAGCTCGCGACCAGCTTTCTTACGTACAGGAAGCGAGCGCGCGACCCGAGACGTCACCGTCGAAAGAAAGTGTGGTTTTTTGTCCCGCCGAGGCCTGACAAACTCCCTCTTCTTCTCAAACATTTTCCAGCTCCTCCTAGTACGAGCGGCCGGTAATGTCTATACTGCAGTAGTGTGCCTGTTATACACGCACGCCTGTAAACAGTGCCGACACACACACGAAAACTGTGATGACGCTCTCTCTCTCTCTTATCTGCTCGCGGCAACTAAAGTTTACGTGGTTTCCCCTGTGGCTCAGTGGCTAAACCCTAAGCTTTCGTGCCGGAGACCCGTGTTCGATCCCGGCTCCCGCAGCAGATAACATTTATGCAGATCCGGCTCACGCCGATGGTGTTTTAGTGTAGAAAGGTGCCCACATCTCAGTGTTCACCCCTACACGCAAGTACAACGCTCGTGTTATTCACAGAGCCCACTCCCTTAAAGCGGGAAACCGCTCGAGTGTTGAACGTAGGAAATGTGTCCGCGAGTTCCCGTCCACGCCTATTTTTCTGCCCGCTCTATCACTAAAGACTCATATCAAACTATGAGAGAGAATGACGCGCGTGTCCCGCTGCGGCCGGACCACAGTCAAAGTTTATTTCCCTGTCAGTCCCCTTCAAAAAGGCTACTGCAGTGGTCCATTTAGCAGCCAACGAGCCGGTTCATTTACCCTCTCGCCTGCACACATACGCCGTTTTCACGGCGACCCAGAGAAATCTCAAAAGAGTATACTGTCTGGTTATCCGGCTCACGCCGTTGGTGTTTAAGTGTAGTGCAAGTGCCCACGCCCCAGTGTTCACCCCTACACACAAGCACATCAAATCTCGTGTCACTCACAGAGCACACTCTCATAAAGCGCAGAAAAGCCGCTCGAGTGTTGAATATAAGAAATGTGTCCACAGGTCCGTGCCCACTATCTGCCCGCTCTGTTACACGTTCAATAAAACAGGTTATGAATGTAAGTCTCGTGCCCGCCGGAGAGCGTTCACGCTTACTAACACACACCTCCCCCCGGGCGCCGCCTGCACGTTAAAACGAAACACAGGGCATTGATATGACGCTCCCTATCCGTTATGATCGGGGCGTCAAATACACTTATAAGTCTCGTGCCTGCGCACACGCGCTCACGCTTACAGAAAGCTTTTCCGCCCAAAGCGCTGCTCGCACGTCAAAAAGTGAGAATAAAATGCTCCCCATCCCTTATGATTGGGACTCCTCACATAAATCAGCCGGTCTCGGCTTTCAGTGAGCAGCCATTGCCCAGAACCGAGAGCGCGCGCGCCGCGCTTTCGGCTCCGGTTCAGTTTCACAAGCCCGTAAATGGCGGCGATCTGAACCCGGAGGCCATTCGCCCCCTAGCGGCTCACATAGCTGCGTGGGAAATTATCCCAGGGATTTCAGAATGGGTTCTCAGCACAATAAAGCAGGGCTATACACTTCAATTCATTCGCCCTCCCCCGCGCTTTCGAGCCCGGTCCGCGACGATAGTGAATGCGGAAGTAGCACACCTACTTCACGCAGAAATAGCAATACTGCTGCGCAAAGGGGCTATAGAAAAATTACCGCCTTCTCTTAGCGAGTCAGGCTTTTACAGCCGATATTTTCTTGTACCCAAGAAGAACGGAGCTTTCAGGCCCATCCTAGATCTGAGACATTTGAACAAGGTGCTTGCAAAAGACCGTTCAAATGCTTACAACCAGGAAAATCCGCGCACACGTTTGCCCGAGGGACTGGTTTATTTCTCTAGATCTGAAGGATGCCTATTTTCTGTTTCAGATATCACCCCGTCACAGGCAATTTTTGAGATTCGCCTTCGACGGTCAGGTATATCAATACACCGTCCTGCCGCTCGGCCTGTCTCTAGCACCCCATACATTTAAGAAGTGCATGGACGCAGCGCTCGCCCCCCTGAGAACTCAGGGGCTGCGAATAATGAACTATCTGGACGACTGGCTGATATTGGCTGTGTTCGCCACCTAGCCACGTTTTTCCAGAAGGGCAGCTTTCTCCCTTTGAAAACGTTTCAACGGATGCTGGGCTGTATGGCATCAGCTGCAGCGGTGCTCCAGCTGGGCCTATTGTGCATGCGCCCGCTCCATCGCTGGTTGAATGCTTGCACATCTCGCCGAGCCTGGGTTTCTGGTGGCCAGAAAATCAGAGTGACTCAGACCTGCATAGCGGCTCTGCAGCCCTGGTTAGTAGCCGACTGGTACCAGCAGGGAGTGACGATGGGAACCATCTCTTATCGGAAGGTAGTTTCGACAGATGTGTCCAACTCGAGTTGGGGCGCGCTGTTCGAAGGCAGACCGGCCTTTGGCCAGTGGTCAGACCAAGAGAAGTGTTTTCACACAAACTGTCTGGAGATGATAGCGGTCGAAAACGCGCTGAAGCGCTTCCTCCCGTTCATACAGGACCAACACGTTCTCGTTCGCTCGGACAACATGTCTGTGGTTTCCTATGTAAACCGTCATGGTGGTGTCAGATCCAGGAACCCCTGCAATCTGACGGAACGCATCCTTGTTTGGTCCCAGATGCACCTGTGCTCGCTGAGGGCGGCGCATGTGCCTGGCCATTCGAATGACGGTCCAGACAAACTGTCCAGGGACAACGTTCCCCTGGGGGAATGGTCCCTGCACCCCCAAACCGTCCAGAAACTGTGGTGCCTATTCGGCAGAGCGGAAGTCGGCCTATTTGCGTCAAAAGACAACGCTCATTGCCCGATGTTCTTTTTGAAGAACGAGGACACGCTGGCCCAGGTCTGGCCCAGCCTCCCACTGTATGCTTTCCCTCCGGTCTCTCTGTTACCACAGGTAATCAAGAGAGTCAGGGAAACGCGCCACTCGGTGCTCCTCATCGCTCCGCACTGAGAGAATCAGAATTGGTTTCCGGAACTAGCACGGCTGTCACATACAGCTGCGTGGCCTATTCCGGTGAGGGCAGATCTCCTCTCTCAGGCTCGCGGCTCGATCTGGCATCCCCATCCAGAGCACTGGTCTCTGCACGCATGATTGATCAACGGGTACTCGTTACCCTGCCAGAAAGAGTGATGAGCACGATCACGCAGCCTAGAGCTCCTTCCACGGGATGGCTCTACGCGTCTAAATGGTCGGTGTTCTCCAAGTGGTGCACCGACAGAGATCTGGACGCACGGTCGTGTGAGGTTGCGCATTTGCTCACTTTCCTACCAGAGCTGATGGATAAGGGGAGGTCCCCATCCACGCTCAAAGTTTATGTGGTGGCCGTGGCGGCGTTCGCAGAATCGACGCACGGTCAGTCACCGGGAAGACATGAGCTGGTCATCCGCTTCCTTAGGGGAGCTAGAAGGATGAATCCGCCGCGCCCCCCGTCGGTTCGTATGCGGCCGCTGCAGTGCTTCGGTTGGGTCTGCTGCGCATGCACCCCCTCCAGCGCTGGCTGAAAACACGAGTCCCGCGACGAGCTCTCTGTGAGAGCGTCATGTTTGGAATTTGGGCTTAATGATTCTAAAGTTACGCTCAAACCAAGACACGGTTATGTCCCCAAGTGCTCTCTACTCCGTTCAGAGCGCAAGTCATTTCCCTGTCGGCCCTTCCGGGAACCGACAGTGACAGCGATGTAACTTCCTTTGCCCGGTCAGGGCTTTAAAAGTTTACGTTCAACAAACCGCTGCCTTCAGGCAGTCAGAACAGCTGTTCGTTTCGTTTGGTGGCCGCACTAAGGGGCTAGCTACCTCGAAACAGAGCATTTCCAGATGGATAGTTGATGCTATCGCCTTGGCTTACAAGTCTAAAGGCCTTCAATGCCCTTTAGGTGTTCGAGCCCATTCCACTAGAAGTATGGCCTCATCATGGGCTTGGACTAGTGGTGTTTCACTCCATGATATTTGTAGAGCGGCAGGCTGGGCCTCTCCGTCTACATTTATAAGGTTTTATAACCTGGAGGTCCCTGCTTTGCAGGCATAAGTGTTATCTGTATGAGATTGTCATACACGCTGACTGTTATACTGTGTTAAGCACTCCCTTATACATATGAGGCGTCACCATATGGTCAATATGTGTTAGGGCTCACTTTGTGTCGGCCCACATATCTTCACTATTATGTGTTCCCCGGGCACTGGCCCTTGGACTTAATGTGAATGGTCTCAGCATACACGGCGCTTTAAACTGGGTTCCCGTAGCGTAAGCTAGCTTACGCAACACGAGAGTACTCTCGTAAGAGAACGACACTCGGTTACTAACGTAACCTCGGTTCTCTCTAGAAGAGGGAACGAGTGTTGCGTAACCCGGCCGTGTTAATGCTGCGTTCTTATTTCGCTTCAGTGTGAAAAACCAAAGAACACCCTATCTGGACCTGGCTTATATTAAGGTAAGCCACACCTATTCTGGCGGGACGTGACGCACTTGGGCACCCCGCTCCTATTGGTGCTGACGTCACTATCAGTCCACCGATAGGTTGCAGCATCTTGCCACAGAGCAGCCAATAGGCGCATGAGCTGCATATTCTAGGTCTGCTCTATGCAAGCATGCGTTTTAAATATGTGAAAATTAAAGGATAATTTTTTGGCTTCAGTATTCTCGAGAAAAGGGGTTTTCCCGTAGCGTAAGCTAGCTTACGCAACACTCGTTCCCTCTTCTAGAGAGAACCGAGGTTACGTTAGTAACCGAGTGTTGTTTCCCCTGTACTCATCTGGGTGGAAACAAACTGTTGCTGGTTTTGTGGTTCTGTTTAAAGAAACTAAATCATATTGCGCGATCGTGACTGCAGCTGTCAGTCAAGCTGCAGCCGTTCCGCAACAAATCCGGATCTGGTAGGTATTGAAGGACGGCGGAGCACGGATCCGACACGCAGCGGAGCCGATCCGCAGTCGTTCTGCAGTTGGTGGAAATCCGGGGTCAGTTCGTTCGGAAAGGATTTTCTCACCAACGAAAGCTCACAGAAACGTGAAAATGGTCTCATTTGAAAGATAACATCCTAAGCTAAAAGGTGATATAGATTATGTGGCTGTTTGCGGCTCACTGAAGCCGACATCGGAGCAGGAATGTGATACTTTTATCTGTCACCTCTTTTTGAATGTATTTCACTGTGTGATTGTTTTGAAGATATTTCGATCTATGATTGTCTCACAATGTAATAACCTACATTGTCACATTCCTTAGAATGAGAGCTTTATTGTAATATATGATTTTACTTATTTGCCTGGGACCAATGCATATTTAAGCTAATATTTCATTTGATATCTATCATAAAACCGAAAGTGATGGTATTCTGTGTAAAGTATAGATTCTAAGCTTTCAAATGATACCAAGAATTGGGTAATACCTTATATGGAAGACTATTTAAAGTACGTATGAAAATCATAACAAAGATTTTTTATCCCGGTACCGGGATCGTGGACTTAAAGGGGATAATGTATATGTGGATTGTGCTTTTGAACAGGTGTATTCTATCTTTATTTCTCATAATCTGTAATAGATTCTAACTTAACTTCCATCTTTTACGCTGGCCTTGCGGTTCTATAGAGTAATGGGAATATGCCTGATGTTTTGAGGGGATATTTGTTTGTCGATCTGTACAAACATTATTCTTATGTTATTACGGATTGAAGAATACACACCCAGCCATTTTATTACTTACTTTATTTTTCCTTTAACAACAGTAATGGATTATTTGCTTTAATGTGTATGCTACTAGTGATGTAGCACTCGAGTCCGGTCTCGAGACCGATTTCTGCTTTCTCGGACTCGTCTCGGACTCGTTCCTTCAAATCTCGGTCTTGACTCGACTCGGACCACAGTGGGAGAAGGACTCGTAATTTCAGACTGAGTCCTCGAGATTTTTTTTTTCACTGGGGTGATATTAAATCATTAATATCAAAACTGACATGTCGAGACAAAATCTCGATTTGGACTTGCTTCCTCAAAGACTCAGTCTTGACTAACGCCCGTTTCACACAGTGCATATGCGGTGCGTGTTGGGTTGCGTATACGGTACAGCTGCAGCCCGCGCTATAGAGCTTTCATGCTGCGTTTGCAGTGCGCAACTGATCCGCGGCTGTCGGCTACCACAAACACAAACAAGCATATTTACTCACTATAATACTTATTTGTATTTCAAATTCAGAAGTTATCAGCAACTTTTATTTAAAAAAAGTTGTTACCAGTGCGATTCTCTTTGTACACATAGGCTACACACTTTAAGAGTGTAGGTTCAAATGAATAAAGGACGGTTGGTCACCATATGTTGTCGTCTGCCCACGAAAAACGCGAAGGAAACAACTTTCCATTTTTTAGTACATCGCTGTTGTGTAAACATATCCTGAAAAAACTCCAAGATGTGTTTCAAAGAAAAAACTATCCAGAATCGCAAAAACATAAAATAAAATGTTCAGCTAATGCAGGTTAAAACTAAGGCTGAATTCAGAAAGGCAGAAATAGTACTAGCATACTATTCTGGATTCAGCTCAATATGTGCTTTTGTGTATGTTCAAAAAGTGTGGAAAAAACAAACAAAACATTTTTTAGGAACCAATAGAATCACCCAGTTGCATAAACTTCCACCCATGCAAGTCTGGAGAATCATGACTGTTAATGAAGAGGGAGGGATTATCATTAATTAGCCAAAGTCTGTAGGGTACAAAAAGACCAAAGGGCAGCATTTCAACAGTGTGACTAGCTGTTGAACAATGGCAGGAAGTTGGTGTGTTCCTCAGTCTCTGGCTCTTTGTTCTTTGCTTTCTGTCATGGTGTTCCACAGTGGAGTAATCTGCCCCAGAATCATCAAACTCTGATGATCCAGCAAACTGACCAGCGGTTTCAACAGCAACCTAGTCAACAGTTTCCTCGGCCAGTTCAACAGCAAGCTGGTCAACAGTTTCAACAGCAAGCTAGTCAACAGTTTCCCCGGCCAGTTCAAAAGCAAGCTGGTCAACAGTTTCAACAGCAAGCTGGTCAACAGTTTCCTCGGCCAGGTCAACAGCAAGCTGGTCAACAGTTTCCTCAGTCAGTTCAACAGCAAGGTAGTCAACAGTTTCCTCAGCAGTTTTAGCCTAAGCAGACAGTGGCAGAGCCCCTTGACAAATGTGCTGTAGCTGATTATGAGCAGATCCAATGTGAACCACCTGGTATCAGTGGTGCTGAGTGTGCAGCTATCAACTGTTGCTTTAACGGACAGCAGTGTTACTATGGGAAGGCAGGTAAGAGTGAGTCAATGCAAACGTGCTCATGTTAAACTGATCTTAAGCAGTAACCTGCTCTTGTAACTCATTCCAGTGACTGTCCAGTGTATACGAGTTGGTCAGTTTGTGGTAGTGGAGGCTAGAGATGTTACGCTGCCTCGATTGAGCCTGGATTCAGTCCGTCTCCTGGGTGGAAATGACCCACCTTGCAGTCCTGTGGGATCCACTCCTTTCTTTGCTATATACCAGTTCCCTGTCACTGCATGTGGCACAAGCATGATGGTGAGTAGAAGCTTTTGTTGTTTTTTTTCTGCATGTTTTAGAATGGGTTGGATACCAACAGTGTTACTATTTGCAGGAGGACAGTGGATATGTGGTCTATGAAAACCGAACGATCTCCTCATATGAAGTGGGAATTGGACCACTTGGTTCCATCACAAGGGACAGCCATTTTGACTAGGTGACGTATGCTTTGTCATAAATGTTAATCACTGACGCATGCTACAAGCTCATGGTTTGTCCAGGCTTCTCTTCCAGTGTAGGTACTCTGCTACTTCTGTTGAAGCTCTGGTTGTGGAGGTCAACAGTGTTCCTCCACCTCCACCAGTAGCTGCTCCTGGACCCCTCAGGGTGGAGCTTAGACTGGCAAATGGTCAATGTGTCACTAAAGGCTGTGCAGAAGGTAGGTGTTTATCCCAAGTATGCCTAAAGCCTCCAACTCCAGGTTGCAGCAGTTTAGTTGAGCACTGTATCCTCAGGGGATGAGGCGTACACATCCTACTACAGTGATGCTGATTATCCAGTTACAAAAGTCCTGTGAGAACCTGTGTATATTGAGGTGCACATTTTGGAGAGGACCGACCCCAACATTGTCCTGATGCTGGGACATTGCTGGGCGACACAAACCCCAAGCCCACTCAGTCTACCCCAATGGGACCTTCTGGTTGATGGGTGAGTAAGGCCAGTCTTTATCCATGTGCTGTAAGGCATTTCTGACTGCCTCTTTGCCTTTCAGATGCCCTTACCAGGATGATCGTTACCTGACCACATTGGTTCCAGTGGCTGGATCTTCTGGTCTTCAGTTTCCAACCCACTACAAGCGCTTTGTTGTGAAGATGTTCACATTTGTAGATCCAGCGTCACTGGCTCCTCTGCAGGAAACTGTATGCTCCACAACCTTACCTCAAGCCTTAATATTAGTACTTTTTGTAGTAAATTATATGGCTTACCCATTTTCCCCTCTGTTAGATCTTCATCCACTGTAGTACAGAGGTGTGCCATCCCTCTTCTGGCTCCTGTGAGCAAAGCTGTGCTAGGAAAAGTGAGTGCTTGTTGTAAATTGACTTCAGGAACTGAATTATTTAAATGGCCCTCATGCTTCTACCAATTTTTACAGGAAGAGATGCGAGCGTCAAGACCATCTCTAGTGGGTGAACTGTGGTGTCTAGTGGAGAAGTTATCCTGGTCATGTGAATTTATTGTTTTAATAAACTTTCTGAAACTCAACATTAGTTTCTCTTTGGTTTTGATTTTTGACTGGTGACTGTTCTCAGTTTGACTTATAGGGTCGCACTACTAAACCTTTATCTTTTGTGCATTTGAGGTTCTAGACTTGAACTAAATGGCCAAGCTTCTGCCCAAGGCATTTAACTAAACTATTTGCCAAGCTCTAGTTGCTAGCTTGGGGCCCCTGTTCATGT
>CM070825.1:12588527-12614192 GCA_036326025.1 Chrosomus eos
TCATTTTATTTATTTTTTTTAATTAAATGAAACAGAATGGGTTTTTTTTTTCCTTCTTATGGGGTGTCCATTTATTTTAATTATGGGACCTTCTTAAAAAGACCCCTCAAAAAATTTGCTTTTATGGATGTTGAGGACAAGAAGGTTTAATAGACAACAAGTTGACTGGCAGGTGGTCTAAACTGACTGGTAACACTTTACATTGAAGTGTCCCTATTATGCTATTTTAAAGTTTCCTAATTTTGTTTTAGAGTCTACTACAACATGTTTATATGCATCAAAGGTCAAATAACTTTTCATTTTCTTATAATATAATTTTTTTAATGATTCTCAAATGACTCGTCAGATGAATCAATCTCTCTAAATAGAGCATCACAGTCCCGCCCACAGCCGAGAGAGCTTTGGTGCCGGAAGTAAATTTCCCATTCATTTCTCCCATTGACGTTTGGAAAAATCCGTATCTAAAGAGTTTAACAGCATGTCTGAGGATACCCAGCTACGGCTGAACTCATAAGCATACAACATATCATTTTGAGTGAAAAAACGAACAGAAAATCCAAAAAAAAAAGTCAAAGGTACAACAAGACTGTGTACATATTTTCATTTCCGAGCGAAGGAACTACTAATCCCATAAACCACCGCGTCTCACTAAAGTCGACTGAAGCCACAACGGCGACTTCCAAGTGACTTCCAAATCTGACGACGGCCACGCAAACTTTTTCCTCCAGTGAATTTTATACAATGCATGTACAGGAAACCCCTTTTCCTCGATTTACTGAAGCTTATTATGTAAAACACATTTGCAGCTGCACAGCTAGCACATTTAGCATCTGGCTCGCTCATAGGCTGTGCTGCGGCAACTGCACATCCAATGGCGCGGCGCGGGCGCCTCTGACATGCGAACAATGAGCTAGTCGTCATTACACGATCTTCAGTCTTCACGGACCTTCGCGAGGTAACCAGACACTTACACGACTTCCACCAATCAGATGCATCACTGTGGGCTTGTGGGATTGTTCAGGATTGTGGGTAATAAAGTACTTATCCAAGACATTGCGAATAAAAGGCATTTATCTCAAAACAAGGTTAGTGCCCCATGAACTTTTGGCGTTTATATGAGCATATACAATCGCTTAGTACAGCCGTAGCTGGTTTTAAGTCTACCATGTATGGTTACGTTTTTATGGCTTATACCCCAATTGTCAATGGAGAAATTGTATTAAATTCTTACTTCCGGCACCGGCTGTGGGCGGGACTGTGATGCTCTATTCCCATAGACAGTATAAGAAGTGGACAGAGCCATCTCATTGGAACTCAGTTGAGACAGTTGAAGCCCATTTTTAGCAATTTTTGAGCACTTCCGTTGCTGACGCGCAGACTCAAACTAAGCTTGATGATGTGAGCAACCTGTCTGACAGACGTAAATCTTCTAGTAGCTGTGCTTGAAAATTGCCAACGTTAATCTTGCAGAGACGGGGAACTTGAGCAAAGAGTTCTTTGGTGTGAGTGAGCAGAAGTATTTTGTCCCGTTGCTTTTATGGACTCATTATCTATGGGCTTCTCCCTTGACGGGACGTCCCCCGATTGCCTGCGAGCTCTCCTCCTGTCTGTACGGTCATTTCTGTACAGCGCGACAGAGAGTCGAGTGGTTATGACGCAATCGTAAGCCTATTATTACAAAAACTGTTTCTACGGGGCCATAATGTAACATAGAAGGTAATGGAGCCCTTTATACATTGTCGTGTTTCTTTAGAAATAAATAATGGACAAATGGAGTCTTTAAACGCCTCAGATGTAAAGTTATTCGCTGTCAAAGTGACGCCAAAATGAATGGGAGTCAATGGAAATGCTAACGCAAGTGAAGTTCTGCTACAAGATGGCGCCACCCGGCCGACTTCAACTTCCGGTCGATGGATTACCCCCTTGTCTATTCCTCCTTTCCACGAGCTACTCTGCTCTGATTGGCCAGACAGCTCAATCTGTTGTGATTGGTCTACCGTGTACACCGCGCTTGTCGAAAACAAAAACGCCCATTGCCATAACAACGTCAGCTCTGCATGTCCTCCTGAGGCTTCCTACAACATAAACTAAACAGTAATGAACGATGGCGTTGATTTTACCATATCAATCCAAGCGTCCAATAATGAAACATTGGAAGAACTAGTTATTCAACCTGAACGTCCATCACGACTTGAGCAGGACGTTTCTCAGTGATACACTGCTCAGTTTAAGGCACATTATGAGATGTTGCAACTTTAATTACTCACCATCAGCGTTAAAAAGTGCATGTCCATTAACAAACCGATTATTTTACCTATACTTATTTATTTACCGAGTATTTTTCTAATTTATTGCAGTGAGCATGTGGACACAGTGCATATATTGACAGTGCATACATTAGCCAGGCGCTAGCGTGAATGACTGATGAAACATAAACGTTGGTAAAACAAATCTTGCTCCATGCTTAATCTTTCCTCAAAGTAGTGAGAATGACAGACAATCTGCATTAATAGACACAGTTTTAGGTAATTGTGGCCCACAACTGATTAGCAGAAGTATTTCAGTAAGACAGTATGTGAGTTAGCAGGACACCTACACAATATAAAATCAAAACTAAGTATTTTGAACACCATCTTTTAAGAGCAAGCGATATTTAAGAAGCAGTTGTCAGTAAAATAAAGGGAACACTGCAAAGGGTAGATTTAGGATTATACTGCTGTGGTATCATGGTAAAGATGAATTTTAACCTGATTCTTCACATGCTCATCCTTGGGCAGTGACAAATCTGGCTTTACCTTCACATTGTAGAGCACAGCGTCTTCTCGACATGATGTTGTCCAGTATCCACAGGAATCAGCTGCAGTGTTTGAGGGGGTTTCCCTGGCGTCTAAGTGGACAATAAGTGGGCGGGCAATATGCTAATGTTTCGTCTTGACGTCACAACGAAAGGGCTTATGACTCGATTGAAAACGATTAATTTCATTGACTCAGATTCGACTTTGCATGATGTTTCCATTCACTTAGAGCTATGTTACACACTGACATGAAAGGTAATTTTCAAAAATCCATAATAGGGGCCCTTTAGGTCCCATTAGTTCATGTTAGTTAATGCAATGCAATACATTTGTTACAGTGTTTATTCATTGTTAACATACTTGTATACAACTGTTCACTGTTAGTTCATGTTAGCACAGGTCCATTAAATAATATCCGAACAGACACATCTTTAGACACATTTTAATCATGTATTAGTACATTTTGAAATTAACTAAGATTAAAAAATGCTTTAAAAGGATTTACAGGGGTTGGACAATGAAACTGAAACACCTGGTTTTAGACCACAATAATTTATTAGTATGGTGGGCCTCCTTTTGCGGCCAATACAGCGTCAGTTCGTCTTGGGAATGACATATACAAGTCCTGCACAGTGGTCAGAGGGATTTTAAGCCATTCTTCTTGCAGGATAGTGGCCAGGTCACGAAGTAATGCTGGTGGAGGAAAATGTTTCCTGATTTGCTCCTCCAAAACACCCCAAAGTGGCTCAATAATATTTAGATCTGGTGACTGTGCAGGCCATGGGAGATGTTCAACTTCACTTTCATGTTCATCAAACCAATCTTTCACCAGTCTTGCTGTGTTTATTGGTGCATTGTCATCCTGATACACGGCACAAAACTGTGCTCCTACCCTGCTAATTGGACCTTCTCAGTCTGCTCTTACTGGTTCAATGTGCAATTAATGAAGATTGGCCACCAGGCTGGTCCAATTTAGCCATGAAACCTCCCACACTAAAATGAGAGGCGTTTCAGTTACATTGTCCAACCCCTGTATGTTATTAGTTCTTAGGGAATCTAATGTAGTTAAAGGATAATTCCAGTATTTAGGGACTGTTCGTTTTTTATTTAAGGGGCCACCGGAGGAGATTTGAGATCTGTAGTCAAAAAAGACTTGACCCTCCCCTTGCCAGCAATAATTAACAGCAAAAAAACCTCCAAAATGAGAGTGAAAAAAGGCATGACCCTCCCAGATAATTTATTGATTACTTCTGTACATGGTTTGCGCTTAAGATGTTCAGATAGCCATTGTTTTTTTACAACCATGACAAACGACTAAACTCCTTCTTTATCATCTTACTAGGGCTGTAACGATATAGACCAAACCTACAATTCGGTTCGTATCACGATTTTTGATTTGAAAAAAAAAATCATGTTTTAGGTGCTGATGCAGTGGTGACGCGTTCATGTAACATGTAAGGGTGGAGCTGCCAATGGGCTCTATGCAAGGCGGTATTTCCGGTGAAGGTCTGAGGATGCTCGATAACTTCCGCCGATCGTAGAGTCCAATGCAATACTGAGAATTTATATTGAATTTTATACTCCATGGTTATACTAAAGAAACGTTAGTCACAAAAACAGACACCCCTCGTTGTGTTTATGCTTCTTTTTAAAATTATATTAAATAAACATAACTATATATAAAATTACATCTAAACATATGAAAGTTTCGTTTCAAAGACGGGAGGACAGTACATTTTGAAGACTCTGCCATAATACCGTTTTCCTCGGTTTTCCTCCGCTTTAATCTCCCCAACCGGAAACGGAAGAGCATCCTTGCGTCAAATGCGGAACTTATGCGTGCATATAGCCTATAAAGTATCTTAAAGCTGCCACAAAGAACCGGCAAAAGTAATTATTATGAATATGTCAAATATAGCAAGGAGACATTTTTGTTTATTAATAAACAAGTCTTTGTCAGTGTCGGCTGCAAATATAAGGTGACCATGCTGACTCGCGATCTTCGCAGTAGTGAACGCACCAGAGAGAAATGCACATTTCATATGGATTACATAAACAGAGAGCAGTCTGTAGTCTGATTTCTTTCATTTTGAATTGTTCTGTTAAAAAAGTAGACATTTCAAGCTTTCTTTATTTATCAGGTCTGTGAGGCAAGTAGCCTACCTTAGGCTATATGCTGAGTTTCGGGTTCCTTTATTAGACGGGAGTCCAGTTCACGCGCCGGCGCCTCCGTGTCATGATCTATTTTCTACTATATTTACTTCTTATTTATTAAATCCAGGCAATTGGTTGATGAAACATTGATTAAAATTAAGATACAATTAATAAAAAACGAAACTCACTTTAAATAAAGGCTTTGTGCTTTCTGTTTGAGTTTTAAAGTCACTTTCAGAGCGGTCATGTCCGTAACAGAGAACTGTAACGTCCGTAACATTTTTTTCCCCTCATAAATGCGAACACGAAAAATAAAAGAATATTATATGTTATGTGGAGGCCGACCCTTCTTCATCCGGTGGGTAGTATTACTGTACTTTTGTTTTGCACAGCGTACTTCATAGAATTACTGAAAAAAAAAAAGATTTTTTGTGTCACATCACATGTGTATTTCCCTCATATTAAATATAAAACGTGTATAAACGTGTAGACTGATATTTTGACTGATATTTTTCTAATGTCTGGACTCCTTTATTAAGGGAGTATGAATATATAAACAGACGTTTCAGTATTAAATGCATTTTCTGAGAATTTATATTTCAAGTTTTGACTGCAAATGTCACGTCCATAACGCTGGAATTGCCTAGTTTTAAAGAATTTATCCTCAACTAGTTTTTTTGGTGTAGGTCTAGGCCTACATATTTTATTATGTTAACTTCAAATAGTAATTTAAAAATGTGGTAGCCCTACGTCTAACACATCACACTCTATGCACTGTTATGGTGGCAATTTCAGTAGATTTACTTACTAACATTGTTGTGAAAACACAATAAGAATGGAAACTAAAATATGTTAGTATCGTGCTACAGCGCACATTATATCAGCTGCAGTTCTGGCGCACTCGACGTACATTCACAGCACATGTTAATGCAGCGGTAGAGTTACACTCACAGGACACTGCACTTATTCGCAATCACAAAAGTTCATTATTTGCTCGTGCTTTAAAGCTTTGCCGCGAAAACGTTTAATTGGCGTTCTGTAATGCACTTTTTCTGAGCGCGTACTGAAGTGCGCGCGCGCTGTCAAACAGCGCCAAACTGGATTTTTGTTGGGTCAGACCCATCTGATAGCAATGGGGGGCCGAGGACCGAGAGAGCTACATGGAGCTACATGGAAAAAATATGCACCAAACAAGCCAATTTGAAATTCTGCTGTTTTCATGAATACAAAAGTTGGATGACCCTCCCCCCTTGACTAAAATAAGTTGGATGACCCTCCCCTCAACAAAGAATAAAAAGACATGACCCTCCCCTATTTCCCTCCGGTGGCCCTTTCCATAAATACCGATCAGTCCCTTAGCACTTTGAGTCTATTTTCTAGTTTGTTTTGGATGAACTAGAGTGGTGGACACAGAAATGTTGACGATGGGTCCTGTCTCGACTTTTTGACTCTTTTAGAATCGCCTCTGACCGCTTCAGAGTGGCTGTCTATGTGGTTAGTGGTGTTCATTGATGTTCCAAAACAAGTAGCGTAGCGAAATACAGTTTCTGTCGTGTTTTATTTGCCATTTTGTAAAATCGTTTTCTGTTGAAGGACTCATTGCACTAACTCGTGCAATAAACACGACAGAAACTGTATTTCGCTACGCTACTTGTTTTGGCTCATCAACTAACACCACTAACCACTCGGTGAGTTGCACAGTTTTGAAAACGAAAGTTAAGGGTTGTTTTAAGGACATGTTTGTGCATGCTCATAGACAGCCACTCAGAAGCGGTCAGAGGCGATTCTAAAAGAGTCAAAAAGTCGAGAATTTCTGTGTCCACCACTCATCCACACACATCCAAAACAAACTAGAAAATAGACTCAAAGTGTTAAATACCGGAATTATCCTTTAACTAATGTTATCAAATGAAACCTTATTGCAAAGCATTACCTATTTAGTACAGAACACACTGTCTGGTATTCCTATCTTGATTTAATATGCTAGAATTGATGATTTGATTGCAGTTGCCTTGATACAAGTTGTTATCAAGCAAACTAGAAGTTTATATACTGAATCTAGACCAGCTTAAGCAAGTTCATACTGTATATCTGTATAAACAGTTCATATATAATTGTGAAACATCATTGAAACAGGAACCATGGATAAATAAATACTTATATTTTTTCTTTTTGTCTCTTTCCAGGCTTTCGACATACCATTTACTATCTGATGCTGACAGGTGACATCATATCTCTGTGCGTGTTAAACAGGAAAATGCCTTTGCATGTTTTAAACAGGGAATTTACCACTTCCTCCAATACCTCTTTCGTGAAGTGAAAGGCTGAACTGTACTTGTTATTCTCTGTGGTCTGACAAGAGTTCAAAAGTAGACACGTGAAGAAAAGGAGAATAAAAAGGTATTTATTCAATAGCCTTGAATTATTTACATAGGCCTTGTTTAGAGCTTACACAGTCCAGATCCAAAGAATGGGGAGTTCTAATACCAGTAACTGCGTGGTCAACGACAACATGGTGCCCTTCGCCACCTTCTACATCCTCATCTTCCTCATTGGAATGGCTGCCAGCATGGTGGCACTGTGGGCCTTCATAACCAGCCGAAGTGCTAAAAAGTGCATTAATGTTTACTTCATCAATCTTCTGACATCCGACTTCCTACTCATGCTGGCGTTACCTGTCAAGATTGCCATAGATCTGGGCAATGATTCAAAGAGTTTGACCATCTTTCACTGCCAAGTGAGTGGACCGCTCATCTACATCAACATGTACGCGTCCATCATCTTTCTAGCTTTTGTTAGCGTTCAGCGCTACCTCCAGATCACTCGCAGCTCCAAACTTCTGCGATTGCAGGAGGTGGGCTTTGCGGTTCTGATGTCATCGGTGGTCTGGTTCCTCGTGCTCTTCATCAATGTGCCTAACATGGCCATCCCTATCAAAGAAAACATCGAAGACAAAGTTGGGCTAACATGTTCTGACTTAAAAGATGATTTGGGCAAGCACTGGCACGCATTGTCTGTATTTCTGGGCATGGCTATCTTCTTCAACGCTTCAGTAGCGGTGCTGTTGTCCAACGGCCTGGTCTTGAAGCAGCTTTGGGGTCGCCGTGAATCCGACCCTGAGCAACAGGCCAGTGCCCGGCATGCCTTCATAAACATTGCATTGGTGACCTTGGCTTACGTGGTGTGCTTCGTGCCGTACCACGCTGTGCGTATGCCGTACACTTTTACACAGATAGAGGTCATCACCGATTGCACATGGAGGAAGAATCTCTTTATAGCCAAAGAATCTACTCTACTTCTCGCCATCCTGCACCTGTGCTTTGATCCTGTGCTGTACTTTGTCATCTGTCGTGCATTCAGGCATCAGATCACGAAGGTCTTCTCAATCAAACGTGCCGTTCCAAGCGAAGATCCAGAGTGAAACTTCCATTGGAGGAGAGTTACGCACCAAGTATAAGAACCCTTTGTTGAATCTGAATATAGGGTGAAGAAAGTTTCTTGTTGAACTGTAGATTGGTAATGTAGGGCAAGCAAGAAAGCAGAAGACTAAAGTCTGGGGAAAAGGAGAATGCACAAAGACCTTTGGCCAAAAATTGCACAAAATTTCAGTTGAAAAATGTTTGAGCAAAATATGTATATATTTAAACATAATCCTTCTAATATGACTAAAGCTACAGAAGACGGACTGTACAATAATGCTCAAATGTTGATTATACAATGATATTAGTAAATCATCAAAGTGATGTTTTTGAAAATGTAAAAATGCAGAATGTTTTTTGTGATGGTGGTTTTAGGGATTATGGCAATTTATACAGTATAAAAATATTTGACTATGGAAAGTCCCCATAAAACATGGAAACCCATGTTTTGTCTTTATATTGGGACACTGCTGAAGCAAAGTGGGGAAAAATATGGGTGATGGAACAAGGAAAGGACCAAGAGACGGGACTTGAACTTGCATCATCTAAAGGGCAACAGCGCTGCAGGTTAACAGCTCCAGCATATTTTTTATTTTATTTTATTTTTAAGTTTTATTTATGTAAGCATTGATCATTCAGAGTAAATTGTATTTCAGATCCAAAACTCCTAATAAAAACCTACAAATTAAGTATCATTTAAATTGTAAGGGTTGATTATAAAGAGATTTTTTTTTTTTAAACTCTTTTAAGTCTGAAAGTCCTCCTAGTCAATAATTGTATCCCTTAAAAGTCATATTTGATCACCAAATAACACATTTAAATGTGTTTTTTTTAGCTTGAATGTAACTCTACACCCTTGCCTTGTTTGGTATGTGGTTCTATGAATATGCAAATTAGCCCCACCTCCACTCACTCACACCAGCTCAGAGATCCACTCGTTGACCTGGAGTGGGTCTCGCTGCTTAACTACCATGGTACGATGCATCGTTGGAGAAATCAACTATCTAGTCACGACTGTTTCCCAAAATCATATTGTCGCAAAGTGGTCGTTTAAGCAACTTGGTTTATGATTTCACACACATTGTGGAGTAATAACTTCTTTTAATGAAACAGTTTGAGGTTGAATTAACTAGATGTTTTGATTTAAATTACAAACATGGCATCTGAGGAATATTTCTCATTTTTCTCAGTTATTTTGCTTTATTTCCAGACTCAATCACAGGCTCGTTCTTACATAGTAGAGCACGTTCACAACTTTTATTTCTTGACAAAATAAAAGACGTAAATCACATTTGTATGTATTCTAAATAAAAAACACGGGTTGTACTGAATGTCAGCTTGCTTATTTTGCTCAAGATACGGATTTATTCAGTCTACATGTCATGTTAACTGGAAACTGATTCTAACTACAGCTCGAGAGCTGTGTTCCAACCATACAAGTTTGCGATGCTGTTTGCAGTGGCGGTTCTACATTGAATTACAATCTGGGCGAGACCCCCTTCGAGCACCCCCCTTAAAACCCCTACCACCCCATGCCCCCAAACCCAAAATTCTGAACAGTTATTTTTTTTATAAATATATATATATATATAGATTTATTTACAGAGAAGAGAAAAACACCGTAGTGTTTGAGTACACCCCCATCCATGTTGACTGAGCTTTCAATGTTGTTACGGAAAGGGTGAAGCTGATTATGGTTCTTGCCACATGAACTGCGGTGCGTTTGCAGTATTCTAGAAAGTAGAGACTTTTTCATTTTACTGCACCTGGAAAAAATGAGCGCTTCAATTATGAGCGTGCCGGCGCCTACATTTGAACAAACTTGAGCGCGCAAAAGACGCGATATGTAAATGGTCCCTTGGCGAGCTAATCAAGCCAGGAGCTGGTAGTTCGCGACCGACGTGTTGGACACATACAGTAAAAGGTTGGAGACCCCTGTGATAAAAAACTTCTTCGCGGCGCAGAGGATTAATTTTTTTTTAACTGCTCGTGCCGCCCCCCATGTGTAATGAAAAAATGCCGCCCCGGGCTTCCTGGTTCGCCCATGCCCAAAACCGCCACTGGCTGTTTTGCGAATGTTCCTTGCGAATGTTCGTTGGAACGATGGTTTTGGGAAACAGACTCATTGAACTATGCTGATAACGACAGAACTTGCGACCATATTTGGTGACCATAGTTGATGCTTTCAGTAAAACGTAACCCTGATTGGTTACAAGGTAGTTTGTGACGCAGGAAAACCCCAGTGATTTCAAACCGCTTTTGAGACTGTTTTTGATTCACTGCAGTTTTAAGGAGAAAATACTCAGCAATGCTGTTGACTTATGAATTTACACATGGTTTGTCTTAAAGCATATTAAAAACATCAAATAGACATAAAAACAACATTAAAAGCTTGATTTTCACCACAGGGGGACTTTAAAATGTTTAATAAATCAACGTTACCACTTTTAATAATGTCTCTGTCTTGTCTCTGATTTGATTAATGACCTTTTTGGTTGTATTTTCAGTTACTTCATTATTCCCAGAAATGAGTGAGAGAGAGGCCATTGATGTAAGTTCTGTGAGTCATGTCTGATGTCGCTGATGATATGACTGTCAGAAAATCTAGTGTAGGCTGAGTTAGAAGGTTATGTCAAAACATGGACATGAAAGAATGTTTTTGTATATACTGTTATATATATAATATATATATATATATATATATATATATATATATATATATATATATATATATATATATATATATATATATTATATATATATATATATTATATATACTGTGTATATATTATATATATATATATATATATATATATATATATATATATATATATATTATATATATATTATATATATATATATATATATATATTATATATATATTATATATTTATTTTATTATATACACAAATGTCACAATGTGTTTTACATCCAAAAATAAAAAAGAAACAAATTAAGGAGCTTGGCCCTGCAATGCTCTAAACACAATCACAAGGATTTTAAATTGAATTCTAAATCTGACATGGGAGCCATTGTAAGGACATTTAAATTGGTGTTACATGTGATCTCTTTGATGACTTATTTAAAAGCATAGCGGCAGCATTTTCAACCACTTGTAATCGTTTCAAGGATGAATGGGCTCCTTGCACGTAACTACTTCCTTACCGGAAATGCGGCCTCGTATTTTCCGGCGCTATTCTACACTATGAGATGAGATGTTTACAAGAGTTGCCGAAACTTACAATAACGGCGCCTTTGTAAGTCCTCCTCCAAATCACCTACCAGCAAATTAGAGAGAATAGCTTTAAAATGTATGCCTCTTCATATATCTACGGATATGAAGGTAAGTCTATATATCTCAAACTTTATGGCTTACGTTAGTTTGCTAGCTTTACATTAGGCCAATAAACAATCCCGGGCTGACAGAATATGCGTGTTATAATGTTGTACTGTTTTCTAGTATTAGGCGGAAAATGTCTACGTTGTGTCTGTACGCCTTCAAACAGGAAGAGAGCAGGCCGTATTTACCCGTTGCGGATATGACGTCAGGTTGCTATGTGCAAGGAGCCCATTACTAAGACAAGCAAAAAGAAGAGAATTACAATAATCAAGGCAGGAGGAAATGTAGACACAACTGGCTCAACTGATAAAAACAGGTACGAACCAGAGAGTTAACTTGTTGATCAAGACTCAAGGCCTGACAACACATCAATTATGAAGGGTAAGTTTAACAGAGAGAGATAAAGGGCCAAAACTTTCCCTCACCTTAGGGAAAACACCTGCAGGAGCCGAAATAAGTGCTTCTGGGTTGTTGTTGTTTTCAGTATGTATTTTTTTTTGCCATTCAAATAGAGTTTATACAATATAAAAGAACAGACAATTTCATAATTGCATGAGGCAGCAAATATAATGCAAAATGCAAAGGGGCCAAAACAGGACCCTGGGGAACACCACAGGACAAAGATGCTGTCGATGAGGCATATTTCTGAACCTTAACTGAAAAAGACCTGATATCTGATAAATATGCAAGATAACCACTTCAAGGCTGTCCCAGACATACACACTGCATCTCAAATATGAACAGTAACAAAAGCAGTGAACAGAACAGTTACCTGCATCACCTTGCATTAACAGAAAATTAAAAACCCTAAGACGAGCAGTTTCAGTAGAATGCAGACTGAAATTATAATCATTTTAAACAGCTGTAAGTTGATGAACACACTTTTCCAGGACCTTCGCCATAAAAGGTAACTAAGAAATAGGTCTATACATTTTAGGCAAGGATGGATCAATTTTTTTTTTTTTGTTGTTGGTTCAAGCGGTTGAACAACAGCTTGTTTAAAATGAATTGGAGCCTGAGCAGATGTTATGAATTATTACTTATAGAAAGAACACAAGGGCCAATAGTGTCAATATGATTTTTATAAAAAAGCAGGACTAGGTTTTCAGGGGAGGTTTTCATAGAGCAAATTAGTTTAGTGAGAACTTCTAATGTTTTCAGAGAAAACTTATCCAGGGTTATTGATCTGGAGATAAAAGGTATTCGAGGGGAAGGAGGAGGAGAGGCTATCTCAAATATTTGTATCTTGCCTACAAAAAAGAGATGTTGCACTCAACTGAATATGGTACATAATTGTTCATTTCTTTGTTGTCATTGTTTATTTCAGATGCATTAACGTTAACAAATGCAACTTGATTTTAAAAAAAAAATTTATTAGCAATTGCTGAAATGAACATTGACTGGTTGAATAAATGCTGTAAAACTATTGTTTATTTTTAGTCTATGGGAACTAATTTTAACTAAATGGATTTACCCATGTATAGTATCCATAAATCCTCCATCATATCACACACGATAAACTCCATATTTAAAGTTCAACTGTAGCAGTGAAATTGCTTTATTAATTGGCGAAAGAGATGCTGATCCAGTAACCAATCGACTGTAAGGTCACATCATGCCCGATCACTGGTGCGAGACATTCAACCCGGTTGCTTGGTGACGGAGTTCAGTGAACGCGCTTGGCGTAACACTATCCAGAGAAGACATTGGGATACAACTTTACTCTCTCAGCATGTGTATTTGAGCACAAGAGAGCACTTTATAGAATTCATGTTTTAGACTTGAGGGGGAAATCGACAACAGCACAATGTCTTTTTCCATACTGGATTACAGGAAGATTGGCGGTGGATATCCATTGATAACTGAGTCTGTGCTCGTCGCCGTGTCAAACACAATGCCTAACCGTCAAAAGCAAGTCATATTCTCCATCGCAGGGGTGCTGTGCTTTGGCTGTGTTCTGGTCGTGGCAGCTGCGATGGGACTCAGTTCTGGGTTCAAGCGGCTGTCCTGTGTCAGACTGGCGCACAGATCGTCAACGCTTCGGGAGCGAGCTGGAGAAGTTCATCGGGAGCGCGACCTACGGGCTTTTCCACGGGAAGGGGATGAAACAGTGTGGCCTGGGAGACAGACCCTTTTATTTCTCTTGTGAGTAACTTAATCATCGTAAGATAATGACAGTAACAGTCTTAAAAACACACCCGAAATATAACGAAGTTCTCATAGCAATGCAACAAGACAAATTGCAATGAGCCTTCAAAAGTATTTGGACACTCAAATTCTACCAATGCCGTTATAACAAGTATAACAATTCACAAATATATTTGGTATCATAAAACAATAGATATGCTGTACAAAATGAAGGAAGTCTTTATGGTTGCATAAGAAAAGCTCTTGCATCATTTGTTTGCAGGTGCCACTTTTTTGTGTTTTTTTTTATCAAATGCAATGACATTCATATATTTTTGAATGTGGCTCCTGAAGTTAAAATAATAGTATCAGAAGGCTGGTATTTAGTGCATGGGTCATATGGACTACCTTTATGATTTTTCTTTTATTTTTGGATCCTTGTTGAAGCCTTAAAAGATCCAAATTAAAGCTTGGAAAAGGGCAAGCAATATATTATTCAAATTTATCCTATTGTTTGCTATAGAAGAAAGAAAGTTTAAAAGAGGTTAATTACATGATGTAAGAATTTTAAAGATTAGATGAAATATCCCTTTAAATCTCCAAATACTTTTTGAGGCCACTGACAACAAGTAACAAACCTCTTTCAAATTATAATATATATATATATATTAATATATACAACAAAATCAGTTGTCCCAGTATAAAGACTACACCACCAAAAATAAACAATTCAATCAACGTGCTGCGCACACAACACACACACACACCACACACACACACACACACACACACACACACACACACACACACACACACACACACACACACACACACACACACACACACACACACACAACACAGTGTTTTCATGTTTTACGGGAACTCTTGCAATCACAAAATAGCATTTTACATTTTCAAAAAAACATCACACTGTTTTTCTCATGGGGACCAACAAACGGGACATCGTCTCCCACATATACACCACAACAACACACCACATTTTCAGTCATCAACCTAATGCTTTGGAAAATCATTCCTGCATCCTCCAAAAGTCATCACACATGCATAGCAAGTAAATCCCCTTGAAAAACTTGTAAGAGTCAAAGGGACTGCTTTAAGAGACATCTGATTCATTTAGAACCTACAAAGTAATATGTAGCTTTTCAGTTTTTTTGAGTTTTGGGAGGGACTCGTCTATTTGAATGGGGCTCAACTGATGGATCTTTTATGACAGCTTCATGTACAACAGCATTCTTTCCTAATGAGATCTGGAAAAGGCCCAGATACCAGAGCCAGACATTTAGCAGAACAAAAGTGAAGTGAGGTGAAGGCCAAGTATGGCAACCCATACTCAGAAATATCTCTGCATTTAACCCATCCAAGTTAGTGCACACACTTTAGGAGTAGTGAGTAGTGAAAAGTAGTAGAGAAGAGTAGTTTCTGCTGGTATTGATAATCGAACCTGTGATCTTCGGGTTACCAGTCTGACTCTCTAACCATTAGGCCATAACTGGCCCCCTTTAAAATTTTGTCATTATAAATGTGTTTTTACTCACAAGAAGATGCATAAAAATTGGGGCCAGAAAGTTTAATTTTATTGTCCTTTCTGTTTTTCACAGAGAGGAAATTGTCTTTGACACTGGTTTTGCATATCTCCATAAATTAATCACATAAAGAAATGCTTACATATCGACACACAAACACAGACTTAAACAACTGCATAATTCCTTGACACATCCCACAATAATATTAAAAAGATAATACTGCTAATATTAAATTGACAGAGATTAATTTTAATCATTTTCATTTAATACCTATTCTCAAACTGTACAAATTAACTTTCAAGAAATCTTTTTAGTTTTTCACATATGAAAAAATCTTTCTACTTCAAAATGTAATGTTTAATTTGTTGTTTTACCTGCCAATTCTTTTTGTGAAATTTACTTGCAATTTCTGAGTGAAAATTTCAGTGAATCTTAAAATTGATCACTCAAAAGGAAACACATGTAACAGTCACTCACAATAGTCCGTGTGAGATTGAAGACAATGATGACAAATGAAAAACTGTCTCCCCCGCCCTTTTACTCAGGAATGAATCATGATGATTTATAGCATTACCCTTACCAACAGTTTGAACTCTGGTGATCATGTTAGAAATATCTTTACGCTGTAGTTTTTCCTGACCTAGTTTTTCTCACAGACACACATTGGGTTTCCATGTTTATGGGGACAATCCGTATAGACATAGGCCTAATGATTTTTATACTGTTCAAACTATACAGTATACTCTATCACCTAACAATAAACATATGTAGAGTTTTTCACATATGAAAAAAAAGTCTTTGTACTTTCAAAATGTCATGTTTAATTCATTGTTTTACCTGGTAATTCTCTGTAAAAATTTACCTGAGTAAAAATTGTTTCTACACCACATTTTCAGTGAATATTATGATCACTCAAAAGGAAGCATGCAACAGTCACTCACAATAGACTGTGAGAATGAAGACAGTGATGACAAATGAGAAACTAGTATATTTTACTCATGTATGAATCATGATTCATGGCCTTACACTCACGTAACAGTTTGAACTCTAGAAATCTCTTTACTCTGTAGTTTTTCCTGACCTGATGGGCGTGGTTCCAGCCAGTCTACATGTGAGCGTCATCTTCTTCTGCGCAGTGCTCATCATCTTCTCCTCGGTGTCATGTGGGTTTTTCTTCTACAATGCCTTCGGAAGCCCATATGAGACACTGCATGGACCCCAGGGCCTTTACCTCTGGAACATGATAACCTGTAAGACACACACACACACACACACACACACACACACACACACACACACACACCACACACACACACACACACACACACACACACACACACACACACACACACACACACACACACACACACACACACACACACACACACACACACACAAAGTTAAGAGTTAACTTTTTCAGTCCAACTCTTCAAAATTAAAAATTAGTAAATAAATTTATTTAGTCAAAAAAATTATTTAGTAAATACAAGTAATTAGTAAATATAATAACATTAAAAATGTACTTAAGTCCATAAGAAAAACAAAATGTAATATTAAACAATATAAAACTAATTACAGCATTTACACTTTTTTTTTTTTTTTTGAAAGAGTCTTTGTCAAAGTAAGATTTTTTTACCAGGTCAATAGATGCTTGAATTATTTTGTCTTGAGAGAGAATCCAGATCCTGAAGACAGTAGTATGATAATATTTCACACATGCATCCACTCAGACAGGGTCTATACTGAACCACATAGGAGGAGCTCGGAGTTTATCTGTTAGTAGTGAGAGTGAGCTCAGCTATACCCAGAAGAGAGAATCGATAAATGACATCATAAATAAATAAAGTGATGGAAATGAATGCGCTTGGTGGATCTGGCCAGATTTCCACTCCATCTCTAGTGTCAGGTGCTTCTGTTGTGTTTGTACTGACGGAGGCCATTTGACCTGTCCACACAATTAAACCATTAAGCCAAAAAATAAGGCAGGATCACTTGCAGGGATGGGAAGAGAGAATACTGTGTAAAACTTTGGAAATTAATAGCAATTCCAACGTAGTGTACAGTATATATAAAATTAATATATATATATTAATATATATATATATATATATAATATATATATATATACATACATAATACAAATACATACTACATACATAATCATACATACATACATATATATATATATATATATATATATATATATATAATATATATATAATATATATATATATATATATATATATATTATATATAGGCTATTTCTAGAAAGTTTAATTTGAACCCATTCAGTACCTATTTTAATTAAATCAATTAGTTAAATGTTAATATTATTTCAACCTAAAAAAAATTCTGTTATGATTTACTCACCCTTGTGTTTTTCTAAACCCTTTGTCCATGAAGATGTGTGGTTGAATATATTGGCTACTGTTTTCCATACAATGAAAGTGGATGATGATTTCTAACTTTGAGATCTAAAATGGTAAAAAGGTACCGTAATAGTTTTGTTACATTAGCGAAATTTTGCAGGCAAAAAATATCCGTTGTCTGTAGTGAAGTAATAATACTGAAACCTTGTGTGCAAATAAATATGTTGCACCAAGACATCAATGATGGTAAATGTCATTTGTTCTGCTTCTGTTTGTCTCATGACTGATCATTAAAAGCATTAAATACAACTCCAAAGGGCAAGACTTTCAGTAAGTAATGCTTGGACTATTCTTCACAAGGCTTGTATGCGTTAGTAGTCATATGAACTACTTAAGGTACTTTTCTGCCCTTTTTGGAGACTGGCTGTATAAATCACCATCCACTAGAATTGTATGAAAAAGAGCAGACAGACTGTTATTTTGAGCTGTAATTGAAGGCTCTAATAAAAGGCTAAATGTAGATAAAGTAACTCTTTATTTTACCCAGATAACGTGCACTTATAAATGGCAAGTTATGCAACGTTCCTTTACAGTAAAGGGATGTGGTAAAAACCCAAGCTTCAAGAATACAGCTAAACTCAACGATGGTTGCTCTGAGACTTCTTTCATTTAAAGTCAGCATGAAACGGAAGTTGTGGGGACTAAAAAAAATGTAGGGCGGGAGCCGTGGGACTTGATTTTGTCAATTAGGAATTGATTGGATGGTCGTGGTTTGCTATTGGTGGATCTCATGTGAGTGACATCATCAGAGAAGAAATGAGCTGCAAGAGAGAGTAGAAGCTATTTTGATTAAAGATTACGAGGATACATTAATTAAGAAAATAATGATGTGCATGGATAAATTATTTATAATAAATATTGCAGTTTTCCATAATAAATTAAGAATGGTCCATTATGATTCATGGTGACTTTAAAAGGATATTAACCCAAAATGAATCATTTATGAATTAAAAAAATCATGACTTTCTTTTTTCAGGGAAACACAAAACAATATAGTCAATAAAAGTCCAATGTTGTTTTGGACCCCATTAACATTTATTGTAGCTCAAAAACATGAGAAGGATGACCTAATTATATTTTTAGGTGAACTAACCTTTTAAGAATTAGGGAAGCTTGTTTCTGCCCAACCCGATCTCACTGCAATTCGTACGAATTTTACAAGGTGGCAAATTCGTACAAATTCATATGACCTCACTCATATGATTTTGTTGGTAAAATCGTATGAATTCGTAAGAATGACCTACCACTGACCTCGCCCCGAAAACCTAACCATCACTGTGGAAACAAATCGTGATGAATTCATACGAATTAGCCACCTTTTACGAATTCGTACGAATTGGTCATGAGATAGTGTTGTTCTGCCACAGAATAAAAAAAAAAATCTCTCTCAATTAACACTTTTTTTTCTCAGAATTGTGAGTTTATATCTGGCAATACAGACTTTATAACTTCGATTTCGAGTTTATATCTTACAATTCTGTGTTTAATCCTCGCAATCCCGAGTTTATAAATTCTTAATTTTTTTCTCAGAATTGTGAGTAAACTCATGAGATCATTTTTTTATTCTGTGGTGGAAACAAACTTCCTTAAAGAAGCATTTTTCTATTACGTTAAATGTATTATTCTCTTTCCTGACAGGTTTCTGTGGCTGCTTGGTCCTTATTCTTTTCTCCTCTGAGGTCAAGCTGCATCACCTGACCGAGATCATCTTCAACTTCAACGAGGTCAGCTTCGTCTATAAGACGCAAAGCGAGAGGTACGACAGATCCTTCTGGCTCATCTTCCTCGCCTTCCTCACGCACGGTCTCAACATCTTGCTCATCCGCCTTGCTGGGATTCAGTTCCCCTTTCAGGAGGCCAAAGAGTCGACATTAGCACTGGAGCTGCGGATCTCATGTACTGACCACTGACCAGCTCTTTTGTTCTACTTCTTCCCCTGCACACGTCATCCAACCGCAGCGACTAGCACTTCTCGACAGGAGCCTTCAGAAAAGCAGCATCCGGTTTGTTTACAGCTGACCAGGCAAGGCACATCTGAGCCTCTTAAGCTATTCAGACCTTGTGTGGCGGTGAACTTGGAGATGCTCGTGTGTCTGCGAGAGAGAAGGGTTCTTATCTCGCAGCGGGGAGGCGGGAGCGAGGAACTCTCTCTTTCAATCAGTCTGCTGATGGAGCATTCATTCTGTCAATCACTGAAACAATTAACACTCACCATTTCAAACGGCTGATGAAAACACCCTGTAGTTTCCAGTCTAGCTGGGGACATTACGGTTTCCTTTCGCTGTGGATCTTTCATAGTTCAGTTGTAGCACAAAGGGATGCCACAATTGGCAATTCTACAGTGACTCCAAAAAGTATTTTGACACTTAAGCCACACTCAATTATTTATGAATGTATTTGCATTAGATAACAAAATAATCAAGCCAAGCAGCACAAAAAGAAGTGTGTTTATACATCCACTAAAAATCAGCAAAAATGGCTCAGAAATGTGAAGTTAGCTCTGAGCAGGGTTATTGTTAACTGAAACTAAAGCTAAAACCATAAAAAGAACAAGTATAATAGTATATCAAGGATACTAAAATAACACTGGCTCTAAGATAAGATCTAGAATCATTTGTAGAATAATTTGTTTACTGTTGCCATGGCCCATGTGTTTTGATATTTTGTTATCTAATGCAATGCCACTCGTAGATTTTATGTGTGTTTTTTTAGAGCCATTTTATAATGATATTTAAATTTCTGGTATTTGCCTACATATCATTTAAAGAAAACATGCATTAAAATGCATAAAATAAAAATGAAAAAGTCACATCAAAAAATAAATAAAATGATAATATAATTTAGGCACATGAATGCATCCAACTACAACCATGTCTTTAGAATTTCAGATACATGTAGGCTAAAACATTGGCCACATAAACACTGTAAAGTTTCAGGAGTGAGAGCCGCATTTAAATATTTCTGAGTGTGTATGGAAACGTAATATTACATCGACCAAAGACTCGTTATGTCCTGCTATTTTAACTGTACCAGAATTTCCTGAGGCATCATGTTTTTGTATATGTTTGTAAAGGCCCTTTCACACCAACAACGATAACCATAAAGATAACGTCTAGGTTACTAATGTAACCCTCGTTCCCTGAAGGAGGGAATGGAGACGTTATGTCAGAACTGAACTGATTAATTGGGATCTTGTCTAAGAGCCCAATCTAGCCTGGTCCCACCAGACTCTCGTACATTTCATTTCATTTGTACATAGAGTCTGGCACCGCTCCATTGACAAGCGTTAACTTCTTTGTAGGCGGGTACTCTATTGAAGTCTAAAACTATTGGATCTGCCCAGAGTCACTCTATCTGCCATAACCAATCGCTAACGTTTGGTCGTGACGTATGTCTTTTCCCGAACCCCGTGGGGAGGATGGCCATAAGCACAAAACTAAGCAAAGATTGTTCTTGCTCCGGCTTTAACTTCTTGATTTTCGGCAGCGTTGCCACAACGGACCGAATGGCTTCGCTCGCATCTTTCTCCGCTGCCATTACTGAACTACAACTCAAAATAATGCACGAGACGACATCAACGTCATCATTCTCAGCCACTCCCTCTGTTCGCTGATTGGCCCGATAAAAAATTGATCGGAGAAAACCAAAGTCTACAGCAGAATTCCAGAAGTAGTACTGAAGGAAAATGAAAATTGAGCGGAAGGGTGGAGTCAGGCAAAGTCCAGTCACCTTCGATTGTAAAATAAACGAGCCAATGAACATTGGCGTGCAAGATTTGCATCGCGCTCCCCGCCCTGCAAAGTTGGCAGTTGGTATCTCGCACATTCAACTTTTCTACTGAGGAGCCGAGACGGTGTGTCCCAGCGATGGGATGTAACGTCTCCACTCCCTTCTTCTGGGAATGAGGGTTACATTAGTAACCTAGACGTTCCCTATCAGTCAAGTCACGTTCAACACTACATCAGCAGCTGTGGCTGCAGATGCCATATGCCCCAGGAGCCTCTGAAATCATTTCGGTGGAACCGCCGTCCTGCCCTTGAACGAATTCAGGCCGCCTGAGAAAGCTCATTAGTGACATGTGCTGTCATGTTGACCTAGTCCAACTCTATACCGAGAAAAGAGATTCTCTGCACGAGGTAGAGTTTGCTCCTTTCCCAGTTGACCCGAAGCCCCAGTTGGAGCACCAGGTCTCTGTGTTCACACAACTGCTCTCACAAGTGGGCCAGTATGAGCCAGTTGTCGAGATGGTTAAGAATGTAAATGCCGTTTTCTTTCATAGGAACAAGGGCCGCATCATCAACTTTTGTGAAGACATGAGGTGACAGCGACAGCCTGAAGGGGAGGACTTTGTACTGATATGTTTATCCCTCAAACGCAAAGCACAGGAATGTCTGTGTCGAAGGATAATCGAGACATAAAAGTGCATATCCTTCAGGTCGATCACTACAAACCAATTTTGGGGTTGAATGCATCCGAAAATTTGTCTTTGCGTCAGCATTTTAAATGGTAGCCGGGAAGGACCGATGAAGGGTAACCCACCAACTTTCTTAGGTACAATAAAGAATGGGCTGTAAAACTCTGACTTTATATTGGCTGGAGGGACCGGCTGTTTTGCGTCTTTCATTAGTAGAACTGTGATCTTTGCACGCAGGACAGGAGCTTCCTCGTCCAACACTGAGGTGAACTAGTCGCCCCTGATCTTGGGGGGATGCCGGGCTAACCAAATCGCATAGTGGAGTCTGGTGGTCCGAATGAACCAGCAAGACGGCCTGAAACACTAGTCAGGTCTTCAGAGACAGTACAAGCGGCCAATAGTAGAGGGGGATGAGAGTGGCAAGGCACAGCGGCAGCGCTTTGTGGACAAAATCGCAACTGCGCACTCCACCAGGGGGATCTCCACGTACCCCACGCGAGGCAGCGATCGTGGATGTCAGATGGAGACAGGAAACGAGCGCAACCAGAAACACACAGGTGGAATGACATCTTTAAAAAGACCCTGCGTCATATCAGTGCTTGCTCTTTTATGGGAAAAAGGTCTTTTTAGGGCTGAAGCGCACAAGGAATGGTCGCTGACTATTGGTCAGCCTGCAGTGGGAACAGGAACTCAGTTAGTTCAACTGGAATGAACGTAGAGAGTATTTTAGAATGCAATGTCCCTTTAAATGCGACCACCGCCACACCAACCCTCTCTGGAGAGTATTACGATCTGTCTAGGTTCAACCGTAACAAAAGAAAATAGACATGGCTCCCACGCCCAATCGACAGACCAAAAGATAAACCAACGAGTCCAAAATTTAGTAAAATAGAGTATTTCCAGGAAGACCCAAGGCCCAAAATGACAAACAAAACTGATAATAGACAAAATATCAGACTAACTTCCCTCAAAGTATCCAAATTAAAATCCAGCAAATTACCCTAAATACACTAACAAAACAGAACGAACGTGATTTCAAAGAAAAGGGCGGGCCTACAAAACACCGTCACTGAAAAGAAAAGACATAACAGAATCTAAATCATGTACAATAATGGTCTGACTGCTGGAGAGGAGATAGGAGAAGTGTGACCGGCCCGGACTATCGCAGAGAGTGGAATGGATAGTTTTAAACCTGCGTCAATCAAAGGGGTGGAGCCATCCCGCAGCTGATCAGGGGATCCTGCTTAGAACAAACAGCAATAAAAAAACACACACACACACACACACAGAAATAACAATAATGGAAAATAAGAACAATATACAGAATCAAAACATATTATACGAAATTGCACACAATTCCGTAACAAGAACTTCTTCCGGGTTTGTAGAACACTTGTACCGATGATTGCAGAGCAGAATCAACGAAACGCTTTGCACTGCTTTTCCTTGCGGTGCGGGGTGCACAATGCAAATCTCGCATATCAATGTCCATTGGCTTGTTTACATTCAAAGGTGATTGGGCTCAAAGACGAGATCCCAATTTGTCGTTTTAATTCTGAAGTAACGTCGAGCGTGACTGACTGATAGGGAACTATATTAGCGCCCACTCGAGCGGACGATATCATTCTTTTTATTCTAAGTGTGTGCTTGCCTGTCACTTCAAATGCTCGAGATTGTTACAGCAGGATGGACTCTGATTGGCTTTCAACGTTTTATTGTTCATCAATTAGATAAAATCATCTGAATCTGAATAATTCAAAGTTTGTACCATTTTTACTGTTTTTTTTTTTTTTTTTTTTTGCACCACACATACAAAAGAGAGACACCTCTCTTGTTCAGTTCGGTTGCGTACTAGAATGTGCCTAGAATTTGTGTAAATGCGTTTGTCACTACCTGCTTTTTCTGAAGTTAATTTGGTTGTAGAATGCGGTTGTCACTCCTGTAAATAAATCACAACACAGGATTAAAAGGTGAACTGACAACCGAATTAACTGCAGTGTGTATGTGGTCATTGCTATTGATTTATCACTTATGACAATATGGTTTTACTGTTATCATTAACTCTTCTACGTTTAACTACTAATAGATTATTTAATGATATTAATCTATTTGCATTTTCTTTTTCATAAATAGCAAATTCTTTCTTGTGTTATGTGTTTATACACTCACATTGTGCAAATGTGCCACGTTAACAATTGTTGGATCAGTTGTTGGTATGTAAACAATGAAATATTTTCAAATGGAATTCCTAAACTGTGTTTTTACACGATTTTAAGTCAATTAAAAATCCTAATAAAAAAATTCTGTATCAATGCTGTATCAATTCTGAGACACTCTTTTTCATCGTTGTTATGGGAGTGCAGGTTTTCCGGTCATGAATCCTGAGCCTTTACTCAAAATAAAATTTTACGAACTATCCTAGTCTCAGTTTCTTTATAACGTATTGCTTTGTATTTGTACTGTATAAACAAAGAAGGACAGTTTTGTATACATTTAATGAACACAGAATGTATTTGGGAGGATTGAAGCCTCCAGAAACAATACAGTGAAAGAGGAGAAAAGCAGCTCTCATCACTGAAGACATCATTTAGGAGCACAGCTTTGTTACCACAGAATTCAAAGCAACAGAAAAGAAACAAAGTACTCCACCTGCTGCCAGGAAACTGTAAAATGAAAGGCTTTCTGTCATGTTGTCAAGCCATGTGTCTGTCCACCTCCTGAATATAAAGTGTCAGCTATATAAGCAATGTTTTGGTGAAGTCGTTCACACTGAGGTTTGAACTATTGTCAGAGTTTATAGGATTCTCGCCAGCCAAGCTGCCTGGTAAAGAAGAGATAAGGTAGGCTTTTTAAACATCTGACATTGTAGTGTCAATGAAATGCAGTAATGGCAGGAAGAGCTTGCTGGTCTGTGGTTGTCTGACAGATTTAGGTTGACCCCATTTTTAAGCGAATCTGTCATTTATTTACTTTTTACAGTGTGCAAACTCAAAGGAAATATATTTAAATTAAAGCAATACAGAAATTACAGCTCAACCGTTTGTTCAAAATTATTTTAAAAAGTTGGTAACACTTTACAATAAGGTTTCATTCGTTAACATTGTTTTATTATCAAGATTAATACATGCTGCAAGAATATTGCTGTTAGTTCATGTTATTAATTCATGTTACAAAATGAGACCTTATTGTAAAGTGTTACCAAAAAAGTTTAAATGAAAAACATAAATTGGATAAACAGAGGTAATTTAGCCATGATTTAATTGTTTTTTAATGTTTATTTTGATTTACTTATGTTTCAGAATAAGCTGAAACAAACTCTAATAACTAGCCTACATAATTTGTTACCTTACAAATATTCCAAGTTTTCAACATATATGTTATATCTGTTTTACTTGATTTTGCATATTATATATTTAGTGGAATAGCAAAAACATGAACCCTTA
>CM070825.1:12614292-12626504 GCA_036326025.1 Chrosomus eos
TAAAGTTTAATGATGAATAAAATTATATAAAATCCCAAACTTTTGAACGATAGTGTGCTTTACATTATGACAGTTATGAACTAGCTGTTAGTTAATACAATATTGCTAGTTACTGGTATACAACAGCCCTTGAACAACTGTCCTGTGTGACAACTAGCCCCAGTCTCCCCTACATTTGTGATCCTATGAATGACCACAGACTATTTGGTCAGTTGTAATCTATGGAGTTTTTATTCCTAAACTTCTAAATGATGTCCTTTTTCTGTAAATGTTTCAGGAGAAACTGAGCACGCAGGATCAGTTCAGTCGTCATCTAACACGGCCTCCACCAGACTACAAACACCCACACAATGGAGCCCAACAGCCTAGTTTATACTCAGGTGTGGGTTGTATTTTTAATGTCATATAATATGGGAAACATTTAGTTCAGTCATGAAGCTCTAGATGGTGCAGGCTGATAGATAGGTCCTTTACATGCAATCTGCTAATAATGGCATCATTTACTATGCTGCACAAGCTAATTGTCTGCTGATTCTTTAACCAATCAGATTGCTGGCTTAAAATTTAGATAGTCTGGTTCAGTGTTCGCTGTAAGCTAGTTCCTCTGAACCCCTCCACCTCCCCCTGTTGGTTCCCAACCACATTCCTCCACATTTTGCATGTCTCCTTAAACACACCTGATTCAGGTCATCAGCTCATTAGTAGTGACTCAAAGATTTGAAATGGGTGTGTCAGACAAAGGAGACATGCAAAATGTGCAGTGTTGGGGGCCTTCAGGAACGTGGTTGGGAACCTCTGTGCTATGGGATTTATAATCTCGCGTAGCCAGACCTTCAGACTGACGGCAGATCACCAAGACCAAATACATTAACATTGTCATATTCAATTACATGCTAAAATCATTCCGAAAGTTGTCATGATTGAACTACATTTAAAGTAAATGCAATAAATTATACTCATGCTGATGATACAATATGATAAATTAAACTCAGGTTTTGATTAAAGGATAATTCCAGTATTTAGCACTTTGAGTCTATTTTCTAGTTTGTTTTGGATGAACTAGAGTGGTGGACACAGAATCGCCTCTGATCGCTTCAGAGTGGCTGTCTATGGCAGGTGTGCCCAACCCTGCTCCTGGCGATCGACTGTCCTGCACAGTTTATCTCTAACCCTGATCAAACACACCTGCCTTTAATTTTCAAGTAATCCTGAAGACCTTAATTGGTTGTTAAGACCTTAATTGAAGACCTTTAGGTGTGTTTGATTAGGGTTGGAGATGAACTGTGCAGGACAGTCGATCGCCAGGAGCAGGGTTGGGCACACCTGGTCTATGGGCATGCACAAACATGTCCTTAAAACAACCCTTAACATTCGTTTTCAAAACTGTGCAACTCACAGAGTGGTTAGTGGTGTTCGTTGATGATTAAAAATAAATATATCGGCACAATGTATGATTTCAATCCGTGTTATTTGCGATAGTGGAACTACTTTTTCAGATACCCCACAACCGCGTATAAACTTCCGCTCGATATTTGAGTCTAAAGCGTTAGCACACTCCTGACCACTTGATATCGACAACCCATTTGCCGCAGTTGCTCTGCTCACGCTACATTCTGAGAGACAGAGAACCGAGCGAAAAGACAACCAAATGTAAACAGACCCCTTTCCGTTTCCGGTAGCGCAGTAATATAAACGAGCAATGAGTCCTCCAACAGACATCATGCGATTTTACAAAATGCCAAATAAAACACAACAAAAAATTGTATTTCGCTACGCTACTTGTTTTGGAACATCAACGAACACCACTAACCACTCGGTGAGTTGCACAGTTTTGAAAACGAACGTTAAGGGTTGTTTTAAGGACATGTTTGTGCATGCCATAGACAGCCACTCTGAAGCGGTCAGAGGCGATTCTAAAAGAGTCTAAAAGTCGAAACAGGACCCATCGTCAAAATTTCTGTGTCCACCACTCTAGTTCATCCAAAACAAACTAGATAATAGACTCGATGGGCCCTATCTTGCACCCAGCGCACGATCTGAAACGCAAGTGTCAAAGCGCAAAGCGCAAGTAACTTTGTGGGCGGATCCCGGCGCTGTTGCTATTTTCCCGGCAGGATAAATGCCTCTTGCGCCTGCCGCAAATCTAAAAGAGGTTGGTCTGAAGTAGCTTCATTATTCATAGGTGTGGTTTGGGCGTAACGTGAAATAAACCAATCAGAGCGTCATCCAACATACCCTTTAAGAAAAGGTGCGCATGTTGCATGGCGGATTGTTATTATTATGGCGCATTTACCAGGCGCGCGCCAGGAGTGGTTCACAGCCGAGGAGATTGTTGTTCTCGTCAGGGCCGTAAAAGAAAGAGAAGTGACATTGGGGATGGACAAACCCACCCAAATCAATAGAAAAAAATATGAGAAAGCTCAACTTAACTGGTAAGTTAAAGAGTAAGGTTTTTAATGTACTTACATAATGGTAAAGGTGATTTCGCAGTCTTCAGATTTTTTTTTTCCTAGTTCTTGACGGACAAAATAATTTGTCAGATGTCCTTATATACATGTGTCTTGCCACTATTGGGCAAACAGGTCTGATCCGTCATTACTACAATTTGCCTGAAAAATTACCAGTATACACTGGTAAATGTGTAAGCTAGATTTATGCCTATTTTTTCACATCTTCATGGACACCACAATGATTTCCCTCGTGTGGTAATATTTGTCCTTGTTATAATGTATGATTTGCAAAAATAAAAACTGCTGCATCTGTGTTGATGAGAGAATCAAAGTGTGTGCGCGTTGTGCACCCGCTACATTATGGCCAAGCATGCGCGCTTAAAATAGCATTATGAACAACGCGCAACGCGCCACTGACTTTAGACCAGGTTTTTTTTGGTCAGTGGCGCAATTGTTTTCTGGAACTGCAAAATAGCACTAGGGAATGTTTGCGCCGAAACACGCCTCCTTTTTGCGCCGACCCGCCCAGGGAGCGCAAGTTCATTTCCTAGTTTACCGACGTGCGTCTGTGGAGGGAAAAGCCCGCTTTGCGCGGGTGCAAAATAGGAATGATACATGCGTCGGTGTACAAAGTCAATTGCGCTGGGTGCAAGATAGAGCCCAAAGTCCTAAATACTGGAATTATCCTTTAAAGAACAACGCCAAACCGTAATTCAGGAATTAGACATTAGACACAGTATGATATTGCTTGGTAAATCAGTATTTTAAACCACCAATATTTTTTTTATACATATACAACAGGCAATGGGTCAGACCAAAATGACATCCAACCCTTATCATGCCACCTGCCCAGTGGACAGGGTACCAAGATGGGGCCCTCCTCAGGAGAGAGAAGATTTCCACTTGGACAAGACCCGAATTCAGGACCTACGGGCGCTCAAGCTTGTGCAAACCAGCTACGACAGCAACCCAGCGGCCTGATCCGAATGGTGCATCAGCAAAACAAGCCTCAATTCCATGGGACAAACAACCAGGGTGCCAGTTTTCGATCAAGCACTTTGAGGACCAGCATCAGTCAAGACTCCCTGCTGGGGCAAAGACTGGGTGACATGAGCACCAATACCAGCAGGATGGACACTGCTTTGAGCTGGGCAACCAGTGCCAAACAGAGTGGAGCTCTACCAGGACTAGATATCAAAAGGCTTCCCAATACAGTGACCCCACAAAGTGACATTAATTTTCCTCCAAGGTCTATTTGCCCACCTAACCAGGTGGCACCTCATTCTAGCCTGATACCCATAAACCCTGCGATCAGAAGCTCCGCTCCCAGATCCAGTCAGCCTAGAATACCCCCACTACCTGGGGTGACTTGCCTGACCCAGTCCTCCCCTGAACAGCAGGGTTGCCCGACCACATTTGGAGGGCTGAGCCAAAGCTCAGCAACTTATCAGAACAACCGAGCAGGCCGGTTGACCTTTGACTTCCTACCGGAGGATGATAACACGGTACCAGGGTTAAACGCAGACTCTGATTTCATCGACTCCCTGCTTAAATCAGGTTCGAGCAATGATGACTGGATGAAAGACATCAACCTGGAGGAAATTCTAGGCGGACATTCGTAAAAGAACAGACTCAAAGCATGAGAATTATGTTCAAAATGTCTGTATTAGGAGCCTGATGTGAAAGGCCTGTTAAAATATTTTATTATCCTTGTATTTGAGTGGAAAACAAATGTATTATATGTACTAGTATATTGTTGGGTCGTTTCTTCATATCTTCTACTAACATGGTGTAAAGTTTCACGGTCATTGCTTCATTTTTTTTTTTTTTATCAACCACACACTACCCCCTATATTCATATCAGTTATCATTAAAACGCTGTGAGATTTCTGTTAGATATTTTGTTACTCCATTAGCAGAGATTAATGTAAAATAAATGCCATAATGGAGCCATCGACACATAACAAGCAGGCAGTTTGAAATGATCAATACTTTGCTTAATCTGGCTCTTATAGTTCAAGGTTATACACCTTACATTTTTGAACATTTAAAATACTATTGTGTGAAATGAAACGTTCAGATCTGTTTTGACTATCCATTCTCAAATTACTTATCAACGGGTATTGAAAAAGAGCCATTTATGTATAATTTTATTACACAACTAAAAGAGTAAAATATGTAAAGGGAATAAACATATGCTTATAATGTTAGATGTTGTTAACTGATAAAGTCAACCTTCTTTAGAAAGACACAGCGAGTTTTGAAAGTTCTTATTGGTTATATTGTATTTGTACATCTGTATCTCAGTTATATGAAAGATATTTTTTCTATTTCTTTTCTATAATGCATTATAATTCTGTCATAAGTGTATATCATATTGTCAATTTAGCCTTTGATAATAAACTACATCAAAGAAGAACATTTACAGAACATTTTGACTATTTATTTCTTATATTTAATGTCAAATGGAAGTGAAGTACTACAAGGCTCTGTCTTAGGTCCTCTGTTGTTATGACCAGATTCAGAAAATCTGATTCAATCATCGCTATACACTAACAGTTATAAAATACTGCCACTTGAAAAGCTTTTAATATTGCAGCTTCCTAGTACCTAGGCAATCTTCAGTCACACTTTATATTAGAGGTCCTTTGATATGTACTTACATTAAAAAAAACGTACAATGTACATTTTGTGTTCATCATCTATTGTAAAACACTTTTGCTGCTGATGAGGTGGGATACGGGTAAGGTTAAGACAGGTTTGGTGGTGTGAATAGGTTTACGGGTTGGTTAAAGGGTTAGTTCACCCAAAAATGAAAATTGCCAAACCTGTAAGACTGTCGTTCATCTTCACAACACAAATGAAGATAGTTATTACTAAAATCTAAGCGATTTCTGTCTCTCCATAGACAGCTACGCAACTACCACTACTTCAAAAAGTTAATAAAGAGATCATAAAACAAATCTATATTAAGTGGTTACACGATTGCTTTATAACTGGCTTTTATTCACATATAAACATTGATAAGCATAAACAGAAGCTACATAACATGAAAAAAAACATGTTTAATGCCAGATAGGAATCAAAGACTTGCAAGGCTTTGAATTAAGATCTCGACTTAAATTGATTAAACCCTGTAACTTGAGACATACGCCTTTTCCATCATGACTTGACACTTGACTTGACACCAGCGATTAAGCCTTGAGACTATGATACTAGCAACCATATCAGATCCAAATCTAAGGACAAAAACAGTATGGAAGCTAGATCATATAAACTATAAACACCAGAAAAGTGCTAGACATCTATGGGACAAGTGTAAACCAGATTTAAATAGATTTCTGACAATCAAAAGATATTACATAATTTTGGTTTTTCACTTTTGTTAAATGTTTAAATGGTCAAATGGGGAGGCTGTAAATCATGTTATTAATATTCAATTCAAAATTAAAAGGCCAGAATTAAAACCTATATCAACCTATATATAATATGCTTTTAAAGGAGCCTAAAATGAGAGGTGGGCTAGATATCAGGTGCAAATCCTGGTTTCAAACCTCTTCAGAAAAAAGGCACGGTCCCATTCCAGTCAATAACAGCCCCCTCCCACTTCGTCCTAATGGTCATCTCTACAGATGGAAACTTTTTCTCTAGGTCTCCCTGAATGTCTTTATTTTCAGCCTCCCAGTGATGAGAGTGTGTATCTGAAATACAAAAAAAAAACAATACAAATATTATATATATATATATTAAATGTTTTGATTCACAACTATATTACAGGCAGGCAGCATCAACGAGTAAGAGATATGGGTTTAGCTATTGACTGTACCTATGGTGAGCACTGTTGTGTTGAGCTGAGTCGGTTGGCCGTTGTAGAAATAAAGCTGGAAAAGATGCTCCATCTTCCAGTCAGAGAGCAACGAACGGTTTGGGCTGAACAAAACACTGTAAGTGCCGTTGATGTTGCACACCCAGATAGGCAGCCTGGGGGTTTTCAGCATGCTGCCCACCTTAGGAAAAAAGAGATCCACTCAACATGAATGCTTTTAAAATATAATAGATATAGTTATTTATTTAGGTAACGCTTTACATTACTGTTCTTTGTTGTACATTTATGTAAGTGAGGATAGCAAAATAAAGTAAACTGTGACATACTGTATTATACCCAAAAGTTCTTCAAACAGTGGACTACCAGTAAAATATATACAAATTTAGGCCCAAAAATTATTCAGACACTTTGACCTTTGAAGTGCTTTTTCTTTAATTGCTTAATGCGACCATTTTACACCACAGACTGAACAAAAGTTAAGCATTGCTTGGTAATTGGTTGACCTAAATTGATATTATTATGGTGGCCGAGAGAGCTCAACGCGATGCAGTTGAAGAAAACACATGCAAATAGAAAAATCACCCGCAAATTAAGAAAACGTCTTCATCAGTTTCACAAAACATGTGTGCACCAAATACTCACAACACAACCAAATACATTTGGCAGTACACTTTAAACATTTAAAAGACAATAGAATTATGACAAAGATGTCCTTAAGTCCTACTTGAGAGTAATTACAATTGTGCGTGTATACTTAAATAGGTCAAAGCTCCATAAATTTCAGATGCATTTAATAGAACATTTTCATTTAATTGCAATTGTCCAATAACATTACATTCATTATATTATTTCCACAAGTACTCTTTTTAAAAGTATTCTAAAGTCCTGGGAGAACCAGTAGGGATCCATTTCAAGGTGCCTTAAATTATCTATTGTGTACTCAAGATTGTCAGCTTCAATGGATCCATTTTGTACAGTATGTTTCTCAGAGAACTGCCCTTGTTTTTGAAAAGTGCCTCTCCAAAGGGTTTGATCAGTGTGGCTCAAGTATCTTGTCATTTACAGCATTTATTCTTAGGTTACCTAAGTTAACCTACTGCAAAGTTTGCAGAGTGAGTAAGATAAGGTGTCAAAGACAATGGGACAAAAACCGAGACTGTTCTGACTGAGAAGAAATACACTTGCATTTTCTGTACATGGGAAAGGTGACAAATCCCCAAACCCTCTAGAACACACACAGGATGGGGTACTGTACCAGGGGGAGCTGTGTATGCTTGACTTGTTCTCTGTTCCAGAAGAGATACCCAACATGACTGCGAGTCAGAACCCCGTGGAGCGGGTGGGCGAGCGGTTGGTCTTTCTCATCGTTACGTGACGTACCGTTGAAGACATGAGGGGAAGCACGGCCGGTCAACAGCAGGTTTAATAAAGCCTAATACATACAGAGACAATATGAAGCAATTAAATGGCTACTAAGAAGTCACAATGACAAAAAAAAAAAAAAAAAAAAAAAAACTTACCTGTCGACAAACAAAATTCCCCAAGCTCAAATGCAAAAGATGAGTAGTGGTACAATCGAAGTCTGCTCGTATCCTACAAATTAAGAGACTATGTTTAATTCATTCACTCATTTCATTTCATTTTGAGGTAAAATCTAAATGTATTTCTCTAACACTGGAGAATCATGTTATTGGCTTTATTCAATGAAGCCAGAATTAATTCAAAACCAATAAAAAAATTAGGCGTTGGTAAGATATTTTAATGTTTTTAAGAGAAGTATGTTATGCTCACCAAGGCTACATTTATTTGATCAAATATACAGTAAAAAAACGTGTGATATTGTGAAATATTATTACTTTTTTAATCGTTTTTTCCCCCTAATTTTTAAAACTAACTTTTTTCTAACATTTGTAAAAGTTTTGGCACAGTGGCTCAGTGGCTCAGCTTATTGCCTTATAGCTAGAAGGTCCTGGGTTCGAGTCCCAGCTGAGCCACAAGGCTTTTCTGCGTGGAGTTTGCATGTTCCTGCAGTGCTTTGGTTTTCCCACATTCCAATAACAGGCAGTATAGGAAAAATAGAGACTCTAAATTGTCCGTAGGTGTGAATGCATGTGTGTGTGAGTCATGTAATAGGGAGGTCTAGGGAAAGACCTGGCGACCTACCATGGAAAAAAATAATTCCCAAAAAACATTCATGGACAGTCAATGCACGTATGGCAAGAGATGGCCCACAAGTCGGATACGACTGAAATGGTTATTGAATGAAATATTTACGGTCACATTTGATCAGCAAGGCTTTCTTGCTGAATATAAATAACAATTTCTTTCAAGAAAACTTTTGAAAGGTTGTGTATTTCTGAGGACATACCTGTCAATAGTCCTGGAGAAGACAAGGCTGTACAGAAAAAGTATCATTCCATGGCTTCCTTCTTCCTTAAACTACAAACATTCAGGTCAAAGTTCTTAATACAACATAAAGGCAAATTTGATGCATAATATAAAGCATTAATCAAACAGTATTTCCTAAACAAATAAATAATAATTTGAAAATAAATAATACATTTACCCACACATTGGATGTGCTCACATATAAAAGATCTAACATCTTCTTTCTTTTTAAAGGTGAAAAGCTGCAACTGTGGAATAAAAAAAAGACATCAAACAATTACAACATATTTACAGTGTTGGGGAAAGTTACCGTTAAAAGTAATGTGTTGCAATATTGCTTTACGCCCTAAAAAGTAACTGTTACTTAGTTACTTTTTGCACGACATTCTCACCTGGGCTAGACTTGCTTTTTAATTTTTTTTAACCCCAAAAAAAGTTTTATTTTTGACTAATATAAAGGCCCTTTAACACCAAAAGTAAAATGACGCAGGAGAAGAGAGTTCAACAGTCTTACTTCAACATTAAAAAAAGAGAAAACACAAATGTGAAGTTTACCTAAAGCATTTTTTTGCTAGGTATGGTTGAATTGGGTCAACCAAAGGTCAGCAGCAAAGACATTGCTTAATAAAGTAAGATTAAATACATAAAGAATATTTGTGTTATTAAACATTTAATTACCGCAGGTTTGCTTAATAGTTTGCATTTCACTGTTTTTATTTATTTTGCGCGATACTGAATGTGTTTTTGTGCAAGTGAGAGTTAATGCATGTTCACATTTTGTCTAGAACTACAATAATCATGTTCACACACAGCGCCTCTGCACTTACAATTTACCGCATTACTTGTTACTTAAAAAAAGTAATCTGATTACATATCTCACATTACCCCCAACACATACCCTCTCTGTGAAGCTGTCCAGTTTGTAGTCGAGGTGGGGGGTGAAACAGCGCTCTGACGTGACCAAGGAGACGGTGGCCGTCTGCTCCTCGCCAGCTGTCCACAAGATGTCAGCTAGAGCGGCTGCCAGCGCCCTCCTCTGCTCATTCTCCCCGACCTCCAGCAGACTGAGAGAGAGAGAGAGAGAGAGAGGAGAGAGAGAGAGAGAGAGAGAGAGAGAGAGAGAGAGAGAGAGAGAGAGAGAGAATATTAAAAAAATCTGAAATCTTCCACTCTGCTATAATTATATTCCACACAAAAAGATACAAACTTGACGACAACAACAAACCTTTGCATTGTGCACGTGGAGTTTCCTGGCTGGTTGAAGAGCAAGCATTTAATAATATGAGCCTGAACCACCATCTGAATAGCACTGGCTCCTCCCTGCAAGAGAACAGACAGAGAAAACACTTTTTGGGCTCTTATTTTGTAAATTTCTCTACAAATTATCCATGTTAGTGAGTAATTTCTACATGATACATTACATTTTAAATGTAATTGCCTTTTCAGATTGCAGGATATTGCAACAAACATAAAATATAATTCATCCAAAAGCCATAGTTAAAACAGTGTGTACCAGCGCTCAGTAAATGCAAGAACACATTTTATATATTTAAAGGGATATTTCAGGCAAAATTGTGCATTTTGTTATTTATTTTTCTCATGTCATTACAAACCCGTGGTCAACATCCGATACAAATAAAAAAGATAATGGAAAATATTCTGCCTAACTTCTAAATTCATATGGGTTTGGAACGACCTGAAAGAGACTAATTCACAGAATTGTCAATTTTGGTAGAACATTCACTTTATAACTTTTTAAAATATTTTTAAATAAAATAATATTTTAAATCAGCAATGATGCATTAAATTGATCGAAAGTGACAGTAAAGATATTTTCAATATTACAAAAGATTTACGTTTGTTCTTTTGAACTTTCTCTTCATCAAAGAATCCTGGAAATATGTATATGGTTTCCACAAAAAAGAAGCAAAAACTTTTTTCAACAGTGATAAGATTATTTTTACTTGCGCAGCAAATCAGCATTTTAGAATGATTTCTAAAGGATCATGTGACATATACCATCAATACATTATATTTAAAATATATGAAAATAAAAAAAGCTGAAACTGTAATAATATTTCAATGAATTAATTTAATCAAGTAAACGCATACTTGGTGAGCATAAGAGAATTCTTTCGATAACAGTTTTGCAACACTAAGTGTTCAGTTTATGAACCATTTCATGAGGAATGTAAGAGTTTTTATTTTTTTTGCAATCGTTTTTGCGATCTTAAATCAGTTGCTGGAGGGCTCTTTATATAATTGTGCTTTCTCGTAGTATCCGAATACCAGTGTGTAATCTGCTAATGAATGACATGCGCCACACATCACTACCTGAGGATAATGGGAAACATATTTACTTGGCGTACCAATGATCTGTGCTTAAGAAAGTGGCAACATTTCAAGCTCATTATACAATAATGAAGTGGCGGGAAGTGATGCAGTATTCAGACAATGGTGTCGGCTAAGCAATCAGAAACACACTGAGTCATGGCTTCACCATGAAAAGAAGTGATCTACTAAAGCTTGTAACACAACCCTTCTTCACTTATTTAACTTGCAGTTTTGGCAAAGGGGAAGTCACTTTATTAACGTGATCATACATAAGTGATCATCAACTGTCTCACGTTTGTGCTTTACTAGAAGTCTTTTCCCATTTCCAGCATTAGCAGGCATTTTGAGAACTTCTGAGCACTCTTAAGTTTAAACTGTGTTTAATATAAATTTAAACTATAATTTATTTTTATTTAATTGTAAATAACATGCAATTAAGTGTAATGAAGTTTTCATTTCATATTATTTTAAAGTACATTATTTCCGTAATAAAAATGGTGTACTTTTTTACAATGTTAACCAACAGTACACTGATAGCTGTTCTGTGATTTATTTGAAAGTGTTTTTTTATAGACAAAAATATGACAATAAGCGATGACTGACAATGACAGGTGAAGTTCAAACTCATACTCACCCTCTCAGTCTCCAGAGCATATGACGTATCAGAGAAAGGCTCACGAAACTTGAAGAATGATTTCTTCCACTCGTAGTTGAATATATGGAAGGTGTTCCCAAATAAAATACTTCTTAAACTCTGTATGAGAGATAAAGCAAAATAAATGTTTTTTTAATGATTATTATTTTGACATGTAGCAAGTTTAATTATTTATTTAGAAAAAATATCATAAAATCACATTTACTGTGATTCCAGTCTAAAGTCCTTTTTTCTTTTTTTAAGGCGGTTCATAACTTTAAAGCAGTAGTTCACTTTTAAAAAAACTTTTGCTGATAATTTACTCACCCCCATGTATTTCCGAATAAAAATGGTGTATTTTTTACAATGTTAACCAACAGTACAATGATAGCTGTTCTGTGATTTATTTGAAAGTGGGTTTTTTTTTAGAAAAAAATATGACAATAAAACGATGACTGACAATGACAGGTGAAGTTCCCAAAATCATACTCACCCTCTCAGTCTCCAGAGCATATGACGTTCAGAGAAAGGCTCACGAAAAATTGAAGAATGATTTCTTCCACTCGAGTTGAATATATGG
>CM070825.1:12633293-12683135 GCA_036326025.1 Chrosomus eos
ACAATAGATAATTTAAGGCACCTTGAAATGGATCCCTACTGGTTCTCCCAGGACTTTAGAATACTTTTAAAAAGAGTACTTGTGGAAATAATATAATGAATGTAATGTTATTGGACAATTGCAATTAAATGAAAATGTTCTATTAAATGCATCTGAAATTTATGGAGCTTTGACCTATTTAAGTATACACGCACAATTGTAATTACTCTCAAGTAGGACTTAAGGACATCTTTGTCATAATTCTATTGTCTTTTAAATGTTTAAAGTGTACTGCCAAATGTATTTGGTTGTGTTGTGAGTATTTGGTGCACACATGTTTTGTGAAACTGATGAAGACGTTTTCTTAATTTGCGGGTGATTTTTCTATTTGCATGTGTTTTCTTCAACTGCATCGCGTTGAGCTCTCTCGGCCACCATAATAATATCAATTTAGGTCAACCAATTACCAAGCAATGCTTAACTTTGTTCAGTCTGTGGTGTAAAATGGTCGCATTAAGCAATTAAAGAAAAAGCACTTCAAAGGTCAAAGTGTCTGAATAATTTTTGGGCCTAAATTTGTATATATTTTACTGGTAGTCCACTGTTTGAAGAACTTTTGGGTATAATACAGTATGTCACAGTTTACTTTATTTTGCTATCCTCACTTACATAAATGTACAACAAAGAACAGTAATGTAAAGCGTTACCTAAATAAATAACTATATCTATTATATTTTAAAAGCATTCATGTTGAGTGGATCTCTTTTTTCCTAAGGTGGGCAGCATGCTGAAAACCCCCAGGCTGCCTATCTGGGTGTGCAACATCAACGGCACTTACAGTGTTTTGTTCAGCCCAAACCGTTCGTTGCTCTCTGACTGGAAGATGGAGCATCTTTTCCAGCTTTACTTCTACAACGGCCAACCGACTCAGCTCAACACAACAGTGCTCACCATAGGTACAGTCAATAGCTAAACCCATATCTCTTACTCGTTGATGCTGCCTGCCTGTAATATAGTTGTGAATCAAAACATTTAATATATATATATATAATATTTGTATTGTTTTTTTTGTATTTCAGATACACACTCTCATCACTGGGAGGCTGAAAATAAAGACATTCAGGGAGACCTAGAGAAAAAGTTTCCATCTGTAGAGATGACCATTAGGACGAAGTGGGAGGGGGCTGTTATTGACTGGAATGGGACCGTGCCTTTTTTCTGAAGAGGTTTGAAACCAGGATTTGCACCTGATATCTAGCCCACCTCTCATTTTAGGCTCCTTTAAAAGCATATTATATATAGGTTGATATAGGTTTTAATTCTGGCCTTTTAATTTTGAATTGAATATTAATAACATGATTTACAGCCTCCCCATTTGACCATTTAAACATTTAACAAAAGTGAAAAACCAAAATTATGTAATATCTTTTGATTGTCAGAAATCTATTTAAATCTGGTTTACACTAGTCCCATAGATGTCTAGCACTTTTCTGGTGTTTATAGTTTATATGATCTAGCTTCCATACTGTTTTTGTCCTTAGATTTGGATCTGATATGTGTTGCTAGTATCTAGTCTCAAGGCTTAATCGCTGGTGTCAAGTCAAGTGTCAAGTCATGATGGAAAAGGCGTATGTCTCAAGTTACAGGGTTTAATCAATTTAAGTCGAGATCTTAATTCAAAGCCTTGCAAGTCTTTGATTCCTATCTGGCATTAAACATGTTTTTTTCATGTTATGTAGCTTCTGTTTATGCTTATCAATGTTTATATGTGAATAAAAGCCTAAATTAATTCTGTTCAGCGTATAAAGCAATCGTGTAACCACTTAATATAGATTTGTTTTATGATCTCTTTATTAACTTTTTGAAGTAGTGGTAGTTGCGTAGCTGTCTATGGAGAGACAGAAATCGCTTAGATTTTAGTAATAACTATCTTCATTTGTGTTGTGAAGATGAACGACAGTCTTACAGGTTTGGCAATTTTCATTTTTGGGTGAACTAACCCTTTAACCAACCCGTAAACCTATTCACACCACCAAACCTGTCTTAACCTTACCCGTATCCCACCTCATCAGCAGCAAAAGTGTTTTACAATAGATGATGAACACAAAATGTACATTGTACGTTTTTTTTAATGTAAGTACATATCAAAGGACCTCTAATATAAAGTGTGACTGAAGATTGCCTAGGTACTAGGAAGCTGCAATATTAAAAGCTTTTCAAGTGGCAGTATTTTATAACTGTTAGTGTATAGCGATGATTGAATCAGATTTTCTGAATCTGGTCATAACAACAGAGGACCTAAGACAGAGCCTTGTAGTACTTCACTTCCATTTGACATTAAATATAAGAAATAAATAGTCAAAATGTTCTGTAAATGTTCTTCTTTGATGTAGTTTATTATCAAAGGCTAAATTGACAATATGATATACACTTATGACAGAATTATAATGCATTATAGAAAAGAAATAGAAAAAATATCTTTCATATAACTGAGATACAGATGTACAAATACAATATAACCAATAAGAACTTTCAAAACTCGCTGTGTCTTTCTAAAGAAGGTTGACTTTATCAGTTAACAACATCTAACATTATAAGCATATGTTTATTCCCTTTACATATTTTACTCTTTTAGGTGTGTAATAAAATTATACATAAATGGCTCTTTTTCAATACCCGTTGATAAGTAATTTGAGAATGGATAGTCAAAACAGATCTGAACGTTTCATTTCACACAATAGTATTTTAAATGTTCAAAAATGTAAGGTGTATAACCTTGAACTATAAGAGCCAGATTAAGCAAAGTATTGATCATTTCAAACTGCCTGCTTGTTATGTGTCGATGGCTCCATTATGGCATTTATTTTACATTAATCTCTGCTAATGGAGTAACAAAATATCTAACAGAAATCTCACAGCGTTTTAATGATAACTGATATGAATATAGGGGGTAGTGTGTGGTTGATAAAAAAAAAAAAAATGAAGCAATGACCGTGAAACTTTACACCATGTTAGTAGAAGATATGAAGAAACGACCCAACAATATACTAGTACATATAATACATTTGTTTTCCACTCAAATACAAGGATAATAAAATATTTTAACAGGCCTTTCACATCAGGCTCCTAATACAGACATTTTGAACATAATTCTCATGCTTTGAGTCTGTTCTTTTACGAATGTCCGCCTAGAATTTCCTCCAGGTTGATGTCTTTCATCCAGTCATCATTGCTCGAACCTGATTTAAGCAGGGAGTCGATGAAATCAGAGTCTGCGTTTAACCCTGGTACCGTGTTATCATCCTCCGGTAGGAAGTCAAAGGTCAACCGGCCTGCTCGGTTGTTCTGATAAGTTGCTGAGCTTTGGCTCAGCCCTCCAAATGTGGTCGGGCAACCCTGCTGTTCAGGGAGGACTGGGTCAGGCAAGTCACCCCAGGTAGTGGGGGTATTCTAGGCTGACTGGATCTGGGAGCGGAGCTTCTGATCGCAGGGTTTATGGGTATCAGGCTAGAATGAGGTGCCACCTGGTTAGGTGGGCAAATAGACCTTGGAGGAAAATTAATGTCACTTTGTGGGGTCACTGTATTGGGAAGCCTTTTGATATCTAGTCCTGGTAGAGCTCCACTCTGTTTGGCACTGGTTGCCCAGCTCAAAGCAGTGTCCATCCTGCTGGTATTGGTGCTCATGTCACCCAGTCTTTGCCCCAGCAGGGAGTCTTGACTGATGCTGGTCCTCAAAGTGCTTGATCGAAAACTGGCACCCTGGTTGTTTGTCCCATGGAATTGAGGCTTGTTTTGCTGATGCACCATTCGGATCAGGCCGCTGGGTTGCTGTCGTAGCTGGTTTGCACAAGCTTGAGCGCCCGTAGGTCCTGAATTGGGTCTTGTCCAAGTGGAAATCTTCTCTCTCCTGAGGAGGGCCCCATCTTGGTACCCTGTCCACTGGGCAGGTGGCATGATAAGGGTTGGATGTCATTTTGGTCTGACCCATTGCCTGTTGTATATGTATAAAAAAAATATTGGTGGTTTAAAATACTGATTTACCAAGCAATATCATACTGTGTCTAATGTCTAATTCCTGAATTACGGTTTGGCGTTGTTCTTTAAAGGATAATTCCAGTATTTAGGACTTTGGGCTCTATCTTGCACCCAGCGCAATTGACTTTGTACACCGACGCATGTATCATTCCTATTTTGCACCCGCGCAAAGCGGGCTTTTCCCTCCACAGACGCACGTCGGTAAACTAGGAAATGAACTTGCGCTCCCTGGGCGGGTCGGCGCAAAAAGGAGGCGTGTTTCGGCGCAAACATTCCCTAGTGCTATTTTGCAGTTCCAGAAAACAATTGCGCCACTGACCAAAAAAAACCTGGTCTAAAGTCAGTGGCGCGTTGCGCGTTGTTCATAATGCTATTTTAAGCGCGCATGCTTGGCCATAATGTAGCGGGTGCACAACGCGCACACACTTTGATTCTCTCATCAACACAGATGCAGCAGTTTTTATTTTTGCAAATCATACATTATAACAAGGACAAATATTACCACACGAGGGAAATCATTGTGGTGTCCATGAAGATGTGAAAAAATAGGATAAATCTAGCTTACACATTTACCAGTGTATACTGGTAATTTTTCAGGCAAATTGTAGTAATGACGGATCAGACCTGTTTGCCCAATAGTGGCAAGACACATATGTATATAAGGACATCTGACAAATTATTTTGTCCGTCAAGAACTAGGAAAAAAAAAATCTGAAGACTGCGAAATCACCTTTACCATTATGTAAGTACATTAAAAACCTTACTCTTTAACTTACCAGTTAAGTTGAGCTTTCTCATATTTTTTTCTATTGATTTGGGTGGGTTTGTCCATCCCCAATGTCAATTCTCTTTCTTTTACGGCCCTGACGAGAACAACAATCTCCTCGGCTGTGAACCACTCCTGGCGCGCGCCTGGTAAATGCGCCATAATAATAACAATCCGCCATGCAACATGCGCACCTTTTCTTAAAGGGTATGTTGGATGACGCTCTGATTGGTTTATTTCACGTTACGCCCAAACCACACCTATGAATAATGAAGCTACTTCAGACCAACCTCTTTTAGATTTGCGGCAGGCGCAAGAGGCATTTATCCTGCCGGGAAAATAGCAACAGCGCCGGGATCCGCCCACAAAGTTACTTGCGCTTTGCGCTTTGACACTTGCGTTTCAGATCGTGCGCTGGGTGCAAGATAGGGCCCATCGAGTCTATTATCTAGTTTGTTTTGGATGAACTAGAGTGGTGGACACAGAAATTTTGACGATGGGTCCTGTTTCGACTTTTAGACTCTTTTAGAATCGCCTCTGACCGCTTCAGAGTGGCTGTCTATGCGCATGCACAAACATGTCCTTAAAACAACCCTTAACGTTCGTTTTCAAAACTGTGCAACTCACCGAGTGGTTAGTGGTGTTCGTTGATGTTCCAAAACAAGTAGCGTAGCGAAATACAATTTTTTGTCGTGTTTTATTTGGCATTTTGTAAAATCGCATGATGTCTGTTGGAGGACTCATTGCTCGTTTATATTACTGCGCTACCGGAAACGGAAAGGGGTCTGTTTACATTTGGTTGTCTTTTCGCTCGGTTCTCTGTCTCTCAGAAGGTAGCGTGAGCAGAGCAACTGCGGAAAATGGGTTGTCGATATCAAGTGGTCAGGAGTGTGCTAACGCTTTAGACTCAAATATCGAGCGGAAGTTTATACGCGGTTGTGGGGTATCTGAAAAAGTAGTTCCACTATAGCAAATAACACGGATTGAAATCATACATTGTGCCGATATATTTATTTTTAATCATCAACAAACACCAATAACCACTCTGTGAGTTGCACAGTTTTGAAAACGAATGTTAAGGGTTGTTTTAAGGACATGTTTGTGCATGCCCATAGACCAGGTGTGCCCAACCCTGCTCCTGGCGATCGACTGTCCTGCACAGTTCATCTCCAACCCTAATCAAACACACCTAAAGGTCTTCAATTAAGGTCTTAACAACCAATTAAGGTCTTCAGGATTACTTGAAAATTAAAGGCAGGTGTGTTTGATCAGGGTTAGAGATAAACTGTGCAGGACAGTCGATCGCCAGGAGCAGGGTTGGGCACACCTGCCATAGACAGCCACTCTGAAGCGATCAGAGGCGATTCTGTGTCCACCACTCTAGTTCATCCAAAACAAACTAGAAAATAGACTCAAAGTGCTAAATACTGGAATTATCCTTTAATCAAAACCTGAGTTTAATTTATCATATTGTATCATCAGCATGAGTATAATTTATTGCATTTACTTTAAATGTAGTTCAATCATGACAACTTTCGGAATGATTTTAGCATGTAATTGAATATGACAATGTTAATGTATTTGGTCTTGGTGATCTGCCGTCAGTCTGAAGGTCTGGCTACGCGAGATTATAAATCCCATAGCACAGAGGTTCCCAACCACGTTCCTGAAGGCCCCCAACACTGCACATTTTGCATGTCTCCTTTGTCTGACACACCCATTTCAAATCTTTGAGTCACTACTAATGAGCTGATGACCTGAATCAGGTGTGTTTAAGGAGACATGCAAAATGTGGAGGAATGTGGTTGGGAACCAACAGGGGGAGGTGGAGGGGTTCAGAGGAACTAGCTTACAGCGAACACTGAACCAGACTATCTAAATTTTAAGCCAGCAATCTGATTGGTTAAAGAATCAGCAGACAATTAGCTTGTGCAGCATAGTAAATGATGCCATTATTAGCAGATTGCATGTAAAGGACCTATCTATCAGCCTGCACCATCTAGAGCTTCATGACTGAACTAAATGTTTCCCATATTATATGACATTAAAAATACAACCCACACCTGAGTATAAACTAGGCTGTTGGGCTCCATTGTGTGGGTGTTTGTAGTCTGGTGGAGGCCGTGTTAGATGACGACTGAACTGATCCTGCGTGCTCAGTTTCTCCTGAAACATTTACAGAAAAAGGACATCATTTAGAAGTTTAGGAATAAAAACTCCATAGATTACAACTGACCAAATAGTCTGTGGTCATTCATAGGATCACAAATGTAGGGGAGACTGGGCTAGTTGTCACACAGGACAGTTGTTCAAGGGCTGTTGTATACCAGTAACTAGCAATATTGTATTAACTAACAGCTAGTTCATAACTGTCATAATGTAAAGCACACTATCGTTCAAAAGTTTGGGATTTTATATAATTTTATTCATCATTAAACTTTATATTCATCAAAGTATCATGGGTTCCACAAAAATATTAAGCAGCACTGTTGGTTTCAACATTGGTTATAAAAATAAGAAATGTCTGTAGAGCAGCAAATCATCATATTTGAATGTTTTCTGAAGGATCATGTGACTTATCAAGTTTTGAACGGTAATTTATAGGCATTTAAGGGTTCAATAGTATTTTCTGGCCATGATTTTAAGGTATGTGACTGCAGGAATTGACTTTATAGAAAATAAACCTCCCCTGATTAAAAGTGTAACAACTATCCCCGGTCTCTAATAATAAAAAAGGAAATGCTCTTTCTGTATGTTGTAAAATTGTAAAATCTAAAAAACATTTAGAAAACCGAATAGTCATAAGTATTTAGATATAAAAGACAAACTTGAGCACTCACAGTATCAGCGATGTTGTGTTGCGGTTGGCCCAGTTGTCTTTGAATGTTCTGGTCTTGGCCTGGGTTCTTCTGTTGAGAGTTGAGAACCGAAGGCCTCTGCTGTTGAGCCTGGCCTGTTATATCTGCAGGACGGCCGTTCGCTGGTAAACAAGGTCCTGGTGATATTCCCTACAAATAGAAAATGTGTTATTATCATTTAAACTGCACATCGAACTGGCCACTGCATTCAATCCAACTGTGATTGAACGAGTAGACCACTAGAGGGAGATCTTTGTTTACGGTGAGTCTGATGTTACACAGTAACTGTTCACATGTGACTTCCTGTGTGTGTGGTGATAGGGATTTTCCATAGCCTTTCCCACACTGTTCTATCACTTGGAGAAAACACGTCCATGACTATATCCATAATGGGGACATAATGGTACCAAAGGGAGGGCAAATTAGTCAGAAATTCTCAAAACATCCTGTTGTTTTATTATGCCTGCAGTAACACATGGACTGTAAATAAATGCTTGCTCTGACATTTAGAAAGCACGGTATAACAGACTGATGTTTAAACATGTAAACAGCAGTTTTAGGTTTTAAATCACTGGAATTTTTTCAGATATCCTGGTCAATGAGGCTCTCCGGGCTAGCGGTTAGTGAGACTTTTTTTTGCATACAGTAGCACAGGTTTACTATATGACTGATAGTCATGCTCAAGCACCGCTGCACTCTTATGAGAATGATCCTATGGGGCGCAACCCAATTGCTGCCAGCAAAGGACAGATTTATTCAGCCACAGGGCAGAGGCACGCAATAACAGATAATCTCATAGGCCTACTTATCCCGTTTGCTGAAATGCACTTATACCGAGGCTGTGATATTTCATGTTAGTTACTCTTTCAAAGCACTGATTAAATGGTCGTGCGCTGGTACTTCAGCCGTGAAAAACTAAACTTGGACGTGAGCAGAGCACTTTTGTAATCAATTGTAAAAACAGACACCGTTATCGGTTTCAATGTAGTATTAAAGGTGCATAACGCAGGTCTCTGAGTTTTTGCAGAACTACACCCCCTCTGGCGACAAGCGAAACTGCAACCAGAGATGTGCACGCTCATGGAGCACACGCACACGCACGAGCACGAGCTGTTCATAACCAAAGGAGCATCAGCCGCACAAATCTTTTGTTCACAGTCATAATGTCTTCAGAGGTTATAAAGTTATAAATCTGCAAGTCATTTTACATATATGAAAGGAAAGGCATTTGAGTAAATTACACACTTATGTGTGAGGGGAAAACGAGGGTAGAAGAAAACAGTTTTTGTTTCCATTTATCTCCATGTTGAACTGTTTTATGCGTTTACTGTATCCACTTATGATTGTATTATTATGGAAACACGTTCATGAACAATATAAGTTATTAATTTGTAAAAGCTTAAAATAATTATCATACCATACACAGTTGGTCAACAAAGTACACTCAAAAGTCTCAAGGTAATAAACAATCAAATGGCACTATATCCGCTTTCATAACAAGTAGTTATAGGAACTTAGTTATAGGAACTGTCCACTTCTAAACAGTTCTAAGAACGACTCTCCCCCAAACTGGGTTTTGCTGTTTGCGGTCGCACTGGCCAGTGGCCAGAACCGATGAGTAAGGGAGTGACGCGAGCACGGCGGCGGCGGCGCCACATACAACAACAACAACCCAGCATGGAGGAGGCTATCGCAATGTTCCCGTTCTGCCTACTGGGACCTTAATAACGGAGTACGAACGGCGGCGTTTAAAGACTATGGTGGAAAGTCTAAAGTAAAATGATGGAAGAAGATAGAAGAGCAGAGCGCAGACAAAGGACGTTAGCAAAGGACACAAGGCTACCGGTAGGCCATACACAAAAACATAGTTAGCATCTTTTATGGGACATGTTTTATGTTTCATGTTGTAACTTACTATTCTTCCGAAGACAATTCCTAGTTTATGACCTGTTCACTGACAATGGTAACGTTAGTCAAATCAATTCTGATTGTACATTTATCTAGCTTAGGCTAAAGCATTACACATTTTACGCATCGTCATTTGTTGTCATAGATTTGCCGCATCAAACATTAGAGACTGGGGTATATCTTACCGTTTTATCAAGAAAACAGCCAACTGTGGATCCAGTTTGAGCCCTAGAGCACACCGGAGATCTATCCATTTGTTGAAAGCCTTCCCGATGCTGACTCTCGTCTCGTCTTATTCCGACGCCTGACTCCAATTTGGCCATTTTGGTCAATAACTAGACAAAAGTTTTCTTTTCTTTGTCTTACGTGGAGTTTGCGTTGGGGTTTGGAATAAACTACAAGCCGGTCTCTTTGAATCCATCTTCTACTTTTGTCGAAAGTTGACTAAAGTTTTGTCGCTCGAGTTGTCTTCGCTGATACGGAGAATGACGGCTAACAATAACAAACCCCCGTGGCATCGCCTGGTGAGCGTGAACGCGCATGACGTCACGCCCAGTTCCAGATTCGAGCCCGAATCCCTCTTATTTATTTTACTGTACAGGACTATAGAGGCAATCTCAGTGATCAGAGAAGGGCTCATTCAGCCCATCAGGCAATTGTTTACGCATGTATGGGTTAAAAAACGGGTATTTTTAACATGAAATGTTGCGCAATGCACCTTTAAGTAATACTGTTTGTATGTACTAAATCACAGGGGCTGAACAGAGTACAGGATTGTTTTGCACACAATTTTTAAGTTCCTTCATCACAATCCAGTAATTCCCAAACATCTATAGTGCGTGAAAGTACTCCCTGATATACAGTGCTTAGCATAAGTGAACACACCCATGCTAAAGTTGACTAAAAAGAGGAATAAAAAATCATCTTTTGGAAATTGATCTTCTGAATTGGAAAAATCCAATCTGTAAGGACACCAATTTTCTTTGTGAATGAATAATGTATCATAAATAAATAAATGTTCTTCCTTAAAATAGAGGGTGCATAAGCCAGGACACCCCTATGTTAAAGGGATACTCCACTTTTTTTGGAAATAGGCTCATTTTACAACTCCCTCAGAGTTAAACAGTTGGGTTTTACCGTTTTCGAATCCATTCAGCCGATTTTCTGATATTTAGAAGAATATCAGTAACCAGACAGTTTCTGGTCCCATTGACTTCTGGAAGTTTTACCGTTCGAAAACGGTAAAACCCAACTGTTTAACTCTGAGGGAGTTGTAAAATGAGCCTATTTCCAAAAAAAAAAGTGGAGTATCCCTTTAAATCCCATTGAGGCAGGCAGATTTGTATTTTTAAAGGCCAGTTGTTTCATGGATCCAGGATACTATACATCCTGATAAAGTTCCATTGGCCTTTGGAATTAAAATAGCCCCACATCATCACACACCCTTCACCATATCTAGAGATTGGCATGGTTTTATTTCAGTAAGCCTAATAGCTGGTTTGATTTGCGTCGAGAGATGATCTTATGGAAAGTACCCCATGCCGATCTCTAGGTATGGTGAAGGGTATGTGATGATGTGGGGCTATTTTAATTCCAAAACTGCAAAACAGCAGAGGTTGAAGGCTTCTGTCCTCAGCAAACTCTGTTTGAGAACGTCAGCCCGAACGGCCAAACACACTGTGTATACAGTGTCAATCTCAGTGTTGACACGAAACATTTCCCAGGGCAGAAAGGATTTTACTGAAACCCCACTGCGTTACGCGAGGCTATTAATTTGAGAACAGATGTCTTTAAGGGAGAAACTCCCTCTAAAGCCTCACTCAAGAGGTCCAGAAATGAAAACACTAAAAGAACTCTTCTGTCATGGGAGGAATTCCACAGTAGACCACAGAGATGGAAGAATACGAGAGTGTGTGTGACAGAGATTATTCAGAGAGCACACTTTCTAGAGATACATGGTTTCTAAGTGGATCTCATAGATGCCACATTCCCTGATGGATCAGCTCTGGGATGACTGATAATTAATGAGAGGGCGAGCGAGTTCAGTCCGGAGCTCTGATAAGCTTCTTTCACAATGCAAAGATGAATCTCTTCCTGAGAAAATTGCTCTAAAAATGAAAACTTCGGAAGAGGACAAGAAAGTGACTACAAATGTGGCCAAGGTGTTCTAAGGGGTTTTTCTTTTAGGTCAGATTGATTAAAAATGTACATTGGACAACTAGTACTGAGTGAGATATGCATTTAAATCTAATATTTTTTACCTTGCGTGATCTCGAAAAATGCTTTTATATTTACAAGACTAGATTACTGTAACTCACTCTATGTCGGCATAAATAAATCATTGATTAATCGCTTACAATTGGTCCAAAATGCAGCTGCGAGACTTTTGACAGATACTCTTAAGAGAGATCACATTACCCCAGTTTTGAGCACTTTAAAGTGGCTATCGATCGATTACAGAATACATTGTAAAATTGTAATTTTTTTTTTATAAATCACTGCATGGTATGGCTCCATTGTATTTGGTAAATCTGATTAAGTATGAACCAAAACGGTATTTGAGGTCAGCTGACCAGCTGGTTTTAGAACAAAACATAGATTTAGAGATCAAGCTTTTGTAGCGATTGCTCCAAAACTCTGGAATGACCTACCTCTTTCTATCAGATTTCAACCTAAATGAACTGTTTTTAAACAAAAACTTAAAAAAAAAACTTTTAGATTTAGCATTTAACGGGGTATAGTAGCTGTTCTTGTAGGCTTTTTTAGCTGAGGTGTTTATTTCGTCGTCACTAAACCGTGGCGGTAATATCTGTGTGTTTGTATGGCTGTGTCTTTGTCTCTATTTTTGCACAGCACTTTGTTCAATGACCAGTTGTGTAAAAGTGCTTAATAAATAAATTAAATTAAATAATATTATCATTATATACATTTACAAATTGCTACAAAACTATTTAAAAAACATTTACTCAGTTTTTACTAAACTGATGACTAAAACTTTTATATTAAAAAATGTAATTAAAATGAAAAATGATATGGAAAAAATGTAAAAACTATAATTGTCAAGTGTAGGCTGTGTAGTGATATCCACCAAGAGGATATTTAATGCAAAATGATGATAAACAAGACTTTAAATAAACACCAACAAACAAACAAGCAACATTGAATGACTATTTATTTATTTTTAACATCTATAGATAGACTAAAAAAAGTGAGTGTAGAAACCATTTTCACAAGTTCATTTCACAAACAATTCCAAAGATAGGCATGTAACATTTAATTAATCCTAAAATTTTGAAGTAGAAAAACTGAAATGGTATTTTATACTTCAATTATCTTTGTTTTATATACAACTTTAAAAAAAAAAAATTTTAAGTGTAAAATAGCATCACAACCCACATCAACCCATAAGCATACTTGCTAAAGCTAATAAAGAAAGTGAGAGAGAGAGAAAAAATGCCACGTATTTGAATAACGTAAAGCCTGTCATCACATTCCACACATGGCTAAAGTTCAGGTCATATTGTTGTAAAATGCTCGGATGGTGACGACTATGTCCAAAACACAGAAAAAAGGGGTTATTCACTTCTGTTCAGGTCTATTCATTACATCTGAACTCCCTCCACTAGTCGATACCGTGAGAAATTCGGACATTCTCATAAGTTGTGACCACAAAGCCAGATTGTGTTCACATTTGCCTGAAATCGGCTGCCTCAGTCAAAGCCTTTGTTATGTGGGGGAGCTAAAGCCTCGTTAGTGTGGCCGTCTCTGTAATCCACTCTTTGTGATCCTGATGTGTCATAAAGCTGTTTTCCATCTCTCTTTCCCTCCTCGTTCTTCACCAGTGCATCGTTAAATGAATACCACATGTGTCCGCGGACTCCATAAAGGAGAGATGTGATTTAGGCTCCCATTCCACCAGCATTACAAGCAGTTGACAGGACTCCAGGCCCGGGCCCCGCTGCTCTCTCACAGCACATCCTGCCGACTGGAGGCAGGACGCCCTCCCTAGGGACCAGCTCGGCATCTGGACTTGGCCCCAGATCGTTTTCCCAGGAAACATGCGCTCCTCTCGGAGTTCGGCTACAACAACCTGGCACTCTGCAGCGACCCCCACGCTGAACCAACTCATTCCCACTCACATTTATGTAGCATTAATGAAGAGCTTGAGTCGAGCTCTGAGCAGCACTTTAGAGTGTGAGAAAACACAAACCTGAGGCTCAAACTTTCATTTCCCTTACCAAAATATATTCTATACTACTGTATATTATACTGCTTGTGTGAATAGTACAAAAAAAATCATGTGGGTCTTTCTGTGAAGAGATACGATTGAAATGATTTTACTTGGTGGATGATAAAACTTTACCTTAACGCCTGACATGAAATAATAGTCCGATAAAATAAAAATGTAACAGTATATTTGAAACTTTGATTCATGAAAAATTGAGTATATTTGATTCATGAAGCTTTTATATAGTATAATACAGTGAGAATACGGAGCTCATAAACGAGGGGGGGGGAAAAACTCAGTTAGTGAATACATTTGGTGCAGTTGCTAATATTTATATAGCCAGAAAGTAAAATGAAATTCTGATGGCTTAAAATGCAAATCAATGAGATCTTTATAACAGTATAGCAGACTAATTACATAAAATCCATATAAATATCAGTTATCAGTGTCGGCCCAGATCCGGCCCATGGAATCCACATGTACCAGATGTGGCCCGACACTATGTTGCTGTCTGGGTTGTCACTCTATAGGGCTTTTCACACTGTGCTTAACCCCGGGTTTATCGTCATTCTAAACCTCTTTTAACCCCGGGTAAAGGAGCTTTGCACACGTGTGATGTAAAAGGGGGGCTAGCACCCCTAGCAGTTTTGCAGTGTTTACTCCGCATTGTGGTGTCAAACTTGTACAGTGTGAAACGATGCGGTGTTAGAACTAGATGCTTAGCAACCGACAACCAATCAGGTGCCTTATATTCACACACTTTGGGCAGTCATGGAAACGCTGCACAATGTACAGCTCTGTAAAAAATTAAAAGACCAATGCAATGTTTCTCTGGTTTTAGTATTTATAGGTATGTGTTTGAGTAAAATTATCATTTTTGTTTTATTCTATAAACTACTGACAACATTTCTCCCAAATTCCAAATAAATAAAATGTCATTTAGAGCATTTATTTGCAGAAAACGACAACTGGTCAAAATAACAAAAAAGATGCAATGTTGTCAGACCTTGAATAATGGAAAGAAAATAAGTTCATATTAAACACAATACTAATGTTTTAACTTAGGACGAGTTCAGAAATCAATATTTGTGGAATAACCCTGATTTTCAATCACAGCTTCCATGTGTCTTGGCATGCTCTCCACCAATCTTTCACATTGATGTTGGCTGACTGAAGCACCCCCAGATCATCACCGATCCTCCACCAAATTTCACAGTGTGTGCGAGACACTGAGGCTTGTAGGCCTCTCCAGGTCTTCATCTAACCATTAGACGACTAGGTGTTGGACAAAGCTGAAAACTGATGATCTTGGGGGTCAAGCAAGATCAATCAGGTAGGCTGCAATCAGGTAGTCCTGGAAGAAAACTTGCTTCCTTCTGCTCTGACAATGTTCCCCAACTCTGAGGATTGGTTTTTTCCAGCAGGACAATGCTACATGTCACACAGCCAGGTCAATCCAGGTGTGGATGGAGGACCACCAGATCAAGACCCTGTCATGACCAGCCCAATCTCCAGACCTGAACCCCATTGAAAACCTCTGGAATGTGATCAAGAGGAAGATGGATGGTCACAAGCCATCAAACAAAGCCGAGCTTCTTGAATATTTGCACCAGGAGTGGCATAAAGTCACGCAACATCAATGTGAAAGACTAGTGGAGAGCATGCCAAGACGCATGAAAGCTGTGATTGAAAATCAGGGTTATTTTGACCAGTTGTCATTTTCTGCAAATAAATGCTCTAAAAAATGACAATATATTACTTTGAATGTGGGAGAAATGTTGTCAGAAGTTTATAGAATAAAACAAAAATGTTAATTTTTCCCAAACACATAAAATAAAAAAAAATAAAATGGTAAACTGATAATTTTGCATTGGTCTCTTAATTTATTTCCAGAGCTGTATATAAACAGTCGTTTCTGCATATGATAGAAAAAATGTCAAACGGCCATGGAAAATGCAACAATTGGAGTGAAAAAGAGACCATCATTCTTACCTTTTTAGTTTGAAAAGTTTACGCTGAACAAAACTTGGTATTACAGTCAGCAATGTGTAATATGAGGACGCGCAATGATTTATGTAAACAGTTCACGTACTGCATCTGTCCAGTCAGTAACACTGACACGTAAATATGCAAATAAGGACTTTAACCCAGGGTTTAGGAATGTGTAGTGTGAAACCTCAGCTTATGTTAACCCCGGGTATAGTATGAGGAGTGTGAAACGTGAAGCAAGATAACCTAGGATTCCGATTACCCTGGGTTAAAAATGACCCAGGGTTAACTATTTCTAGTGTGAAAAGCGCTTATATCTCCCAATATTATGTTTTAGTAAGATGATATCTAAATGCTTGTATGGCCATAGCTCTGTAGCTTTTAGTGTGGGGGAAAACATATAATGCAATGCAATACAATAATGATTGACAGATGTACAAATAAATGTTCCTTAAAACGCTGATGTATTTTAATAATTACATTTTAACATGATTTTTCTTATTTGATGGAAAATCAGTAAACCTTATTGCTTTAGTAAGGGCGAGTGTTCATATGCTACTGCTAACAATATAAAAGTTATTTTTACATTTACTTATGAAACTCAGTCAAGATTTCACAGTAAAAAGACACGTGAACCACAACCTGACAATTAAAGGCCTTTTACTTGCTTAAAAATAAAGTATAAACTCAGAGTCATCAAACAGGCGACAGAAGGCATGCAGTAGAGTGGGTTTTTCAGCAAAGTTTTGAATATGGTGATAATTTAGAGACCTTAGAAATCGACGTATCAAATATGACACAGTAGGGCTTAATAGGGTTACATCTTTCTTACTTACATTTCGGGATCAAAATAACACACACAAACGGTTGTCTCTTTTGACTTGGGTATTATGGGTGGTTGTTAAATGTAGGCCATTGCCTACTGACCCAAGTAACTTGATTGGGATCTTTCTAAACCACCTTTTTTTATTAAAGAGATTTAGTTATGATCCTACTATGGTTATGCGGTTTACTTTATCTGTCCATTCAGTGCCATATACTGTTAAGATATGAAATGAAACACATGCTCTACTTCAAAACCTAGTGTGCTGCCTCTGTAGAAAATCCCAGATAAGAAATCCCAGAATGCACCATGACAAGCAGAGGAAAACTAAATCCAAAATGGTGAACTAATCAAAAGAAATGTCTTTTTAAAATGATTTAGATACTGAAAACTATCAATAGTTTAAAACCACTGAACCACATAAAACCCAATATAAAAAAAAGAAGAAAAAAAATATTTTTTTAAAAATGGAACTGCGTGTGTTCGTTATTCGCAATGATGGAAATAATAGGAGGTGGGAGGACAGTTATATTTCGATGTTTTAGAGAGAGAATGCAAAGTTTCTCAGGGGAACCAACGCTATCTCACGGCCAATTCGTACGAGTGAGTAAAAGGTGGCTAATGATTTGTCTAAACCCACATGATGGGTAGATTTAGGGCGGGGTCAGGGGTAGGTCATTCGTACGAATTCACATGAATTGGGCAACTTGTAAAATATGTACGATTTAGCAAAAATCTTACAAATTCGATCTTACGAATTCATATGAATTGCAGTGAGACTGCGTTGGGGAACACAGTACTTTAGCAAGAGTAAGCAAACGCATTTAAATAAATATGTTTCACTGATTTCAGCCCTCCATAACCATTTTGGCCCGAAACCGAAAATAGCTGTTTCAGCCCAAAATATTTGGTAGCCGATATTACCCAACTGAGAGGCAAGTCTTCTGTGGGGGTGCTAATAGTGTGATGCACAGCATCGCTGCCAACATACAGTGTTTTAATTCAGTCAATTATGAGCTTCCACTGCAGTTACTGTCTAATGCTACTATAGATGCTGCTATGCAGGAAGTGTTCGGCAGTTCACTAGGTTTTGTAGCACAGCTACAGTCTCACATCAGAGCCAGAAATTCTTGAATCGCTCCTGCATACACTGACTAGTCAGTGTAACAGCACTTTAATCAGAAAGTATCAGGCGCTGCTTGAAGTTTTTGGGGCACGCAGGTCTCTCAATACACTGTCTGAGGCTTTTCTCTCTCTCTCTCTCTCGGTAATGCATGCAGTCATTTTTTTCTCCACAGGCAATAAAAATATTTCCACTCGACTCTTATGACAGCCTGTGATATCGCAGATACCCTGTTTGCCGTACTTACTGTAGGCCGACAACTGATCAGCAGGCTGTGAGAACAAGGAAACAAGAAACAGACCCAACATTCTGGTCTCTTTAAATGCATTTTGTGTATTGCACCCAGTGGGAGAAAATTCAGCTTGAACAAAAGTTCTTGAGGACTCCGGTGGGATCACGGCACCATTTCAGAACCTTTATTTCCATGGCATTACTAATTCAGTTCACTGTGGGAAGACTGTCCATTGCCTATTTTTCTCCCTGTTGGAACAGACATTCTGGCTTCATTTCCACTGGTGCAGCATTTAACCCCATCAATGCTGAATCATCTTTACAATCACAACCAATGCTCCCAAATATCATGTAATTTAATGAGGTTTTAAGTTAAAAAATGGACAATACTAACATACATGAATCAAGAAGCCAATTCAACTCTAGAAAGAAGTGTTGGGCAGTACTGACCTGCCACAGTTGCAAGGTGGTAGTGAAGCATATTTATTGCTAAGCAGAATATTTTTTTGACAATCACCACAGTCTTAAGTTGTTTCTGACAGTACAAAGCATTAGTATCATAGTATTTTTCATAGTCGTGTGAATAAGACACACCTTCAATCGCAACTCGATAGCGTCGGCTGTTACCGGATGCCAGAGATTAGTTTATAAAGTTATAAATATGGATATTTTTCTTACAAAAACACATCGCTTCCCTTCAGAAGGCATTTATTAACCCCCTGGATCATATGGATTACTTTTTATGGATGGATGGATGCACTTTGTGGAGCTTAAAAAACTCTTGGGAGCCAGTATACAGTATTTTTTAATATAACTCTGATGTTTTTTTTACACCTATAGGATGCCTTGAGGGGGGTAAAATAAGGGATAATTTTTGGGTGAACTACCCCTTTAAGTACATCTTTATGCATTTTCATTATTACTTCTGCTGTCTTTGAAATATTGATAAAGTGTACTGCACTTTGTATTTACTAAATCATAAACATCACACTTTAATGCCATTCCTACTGAAACTAGTATGTCATATATTTTAATACTGTATATTTGTTTTTAGTAAACATTTGTAATAATGAAGCTACAATATAGTAAATTTAAAATATAATAACTTACACTGTAATATCGAATATCAATGCCACAGTTAGAAGTATTAATCAAGTAGCTTTAGTATGCAAGTAAACTTCTGTAAAGCACAACAAAGGATTAAAACAATTATTTAAAATGTTCTTTAAAATAAACTTTAATTTGACTTAAATGTTAAGAAAAAGCTATTAAAATGTACTCTCTTTAAGTACATGTAAGTGGTATTATATTTCATTTCAAATATTATATCATATTTAATTTAATATCATATTATTTTCATTTAAAAATATGTTTTTAACATTTGAAGTACACTGCAAGTGCACTTCTTTTTAACAAGGAGATATTTACTCCTAATGATATCTGTCAGTTTAGCTAATCTGGAGTAGCGATAAATCGTTTTAGTATCAACATCGCAGGATGTGCAATGTCAAATAACCTATAATAGGGATTTGATCTATACAGACCAGACACCACGGTTTGAAAATCACATGATTTGCGGATTAATTGCAAACATTTATCATCATAGAGTAAAAGTTTATAATTTGCACATTTTAGGTCCTGTCAGTGTAAACATCCAAGCAATTAAAGCCATTAAAGCTCAAGACGACTCAAAAGTCATTTTGAAATTCGCTGTTTTCTGTACGCTAACACCGACACACAAATGAAATACTTATCTGCAATTGTCCTCTTAAACACAGTGACAAATGGCTTACGTGAACGTAAACAATTTGAGAAAGAAAATGGTATCATAGTTTTAGATCCGTGCATTAGGTACAGTACACAACACAAGGTCCACTGAAAAAGCTCTTAAAGAGCCTAAACAACTCTCCCATCAATGGCTAGAAAAAAAGAGCTGAATGTTCATGTGATTGAACAACATTTTTGTGTCAAAATCAAGCATGTCTCTCCACACTCCCCTCCATCTGATGTGCTTTTGGAATGGATAAAGATGTCTCCTCTTGTGTGGTTCCCGTTATCATTTCCCACAAAAAAAAGTCGAGAGATACTGTTTATATGAAACTGAAATGGGGGATGTTCTAAAGCTCCCCAATCATAACAAATCAGTGCCTCAACCTCCGGCACTGGGCTAAGCAGATTACTGTCATTTTCCACAACTTGTCCCTCACAGCTAACAACCTCCAATTAGCAAATCCCGCTGTGCGCATCTATGCCCTGACGGCAAGTGACTGTGACAGGCGGAGAAATTAGAAGTTTTGCATGTTAATCCACCGTGCTCTAGAAAGTCAGGCTACCATCGAACTGCTTTGAGGGGATATACTAAATCAAGACACCCTACACCCGCCTAGACACCAACAACAATCAAACAAAATGAAAAACAGGCCTACAGCATAGTGCAGATCCATTGAGTTTAAAGCAGTTGGCAGACTGCTATCGCCTAACACAACAGGCTGACAGATGGAAAGAAAGCAGGGTGCGTGGTTTTGACACAACGACTCTATTGTGTCAAGTACAACCTGCTCTGCACAGCGAAATAGTGATAAGAGTGTTTAAATAGAAAACGCTGCAAAGATAATTATTTGACTAAAGTCTTGACGTTTCATACAGCCAACACAAAGATAGTTGATGTTGCACAGAGGGTCTCATTTATTAATATTGCGTGGAACTTCTCAACAATATGACAATCTCTGAAGATGTGCTTTTGCCTGACAGCATGCACAGCAAGATCCTCGAACAATACAAGTGTACCACCCTCAAATATTAGGTGTGCACCGAAATTAAAATTCTGTCCCGAATCTCAAAATGGATGAAAATTAAAAATAACGCTTTCTTAATAATTATTAGTATTATTATTTTTACTCTATAATTACTCTGATTACTCTATAATTATATTAATATTAGACTTTTTCATTAAATTCGATAATTTTATTGAATCATAATTTAAAAAATACAAGCCATTAAAATAAAATAACGATAGTTATATTCAAAGTAACACACCAAAATTGGACAGAATATATATTAAAATAATAATAAATATCAATATATTATTCTTCATTAAGTTCCTATGCAACAGAAACAGATTTAACAGATACATTTTGACCAATTATCAAAATAAAGTATAGTCCTAGAAAACTATTATTATCAGAGTATGTGAGCATATAGTGAGGAGCATGGCATAGCATGGCCCAGCACGACTATACCACATCATGTAACAGCACAGTTAGGCTATTGCAAACAGAAACAAATGTATTTAAAATATTCAGAAATGTTACACAGAAGTTTGTGTGTATGCATGGTTAGTAGGGGTGTGAATCTTTGGCAAAGGAGTATGCGTGTTTGGCGAGGTCTCCAAGCCTAGAGTACTGGGTATCCCAGGCTATGATAGGAACCAGCCAAAAACAAGGAGTCGAGTAACATAGGTGAGTATATATATTGTGGTGCCATCCCAAAGGGGCACAGCATCACTTTCACAGACCTTTACCCTGGCATTTTCAAGAAACTGCTGAAGACGCATATTTTTCACCATCACTTGACCTATTAATACTAACACTTACTATTCTGTAGCGTATTTAGGGTGAATCTGAATAATTAAATATATTCTGGATAACTAAAATCCTAAGAGCCTTCAAAGGCCGGGAAGCTTCCAAATCAGCGTCCTCCCCCCAGGACTCAAAATTAACACACACACACACACACACACATTCCACCAAACGCACACCCCCCCCAGGAATGTGGAATGTGCCACAGGAAGTGAATGTTACAGAGAAAAGAAACTTCTCTTTTTAAAAGACATTTTAAACAGAAATATTCAATGTGTTTTATGTGTTTGTTATGTGTTTGTTCATGTTACATTGAAATAACTGAGTTTACCATTATGTATTTTTACATGTAACTGCGTATTCCCTAGAATTCTAACGAAGGAGAAATGAATTCTGCATTCATATATATTCTATTATACTTCCCCTTTTGAATTGTACGAACAATGTATCTAATCTCATCTTACGATTTGTCTTTTAGGGGTTTGATCTATGTGTTGGGAAACTAATGGTATAAGGTCTTAAACTTTGCAAACTGTTTAACCAAATCCGTTTTTGGCAAGTTTGGTCTTGATAAACTCCAATCTTCGTTCCCCATTTGTTAATTGACATTACATTTTGCTAAACTTGGTGACACACTAGTATTATAAAAATTGTGAAGATTCTTCCCTTAAACACCCAATGAAATTAGGGAGTCAAATGCCTGGTTAGAACACAATGGGCCATAAAACCTCCCTCCAAAGAGAAAGCTCCTGATTGGACCCTCTTCCAAAAGAAGGCGGAATAGTCAGGGCTTCAAAAGGACTGAACACCAGTTTAAACACTCTCTTACGTCCATGTCCGCGTGTCATGATGTAACGTCTCGCCTCCTGGCGAGCTTTTTCGCCTTTCTTTTATGTGTTCTAGTTTAGTTTGTGTTTTTAAGTCTTAAGATAAGTCCCCGGGTTTAATTCCGATCGACGAGTGAAAAGAACCCCGCGTGACATATCTCTTCAGCAAATCCAACTACAAGGGACACTGCAACAAACGCTCTCTCTCTCTGAAGAAGAAGCACGCGCACGTAACCACGTGACGCGTCGTACTGAGAGATGCCCACGCGCTTCTCTGGGATCTCCCTTCGGAGATTTTTCTTTGTTAGTCAAAGTTTTGTTTTCCATAGTCGACTCTGTTTTACTTCCACGGAGTGAAACAAACGTAGCCGAGCTACTTTCATTGGTAATGTTACTCAAAGACTTTAAACCGCCGCGCAACACGCGCGCCCAGAAACAACACGTGACGCTTACACACACAAAGGACTCCGCTCACGCACAGGCCTTCAGGAATGCGACAACACAGCGAGACCCATAACTTGTGCAAGTATCTCTTTATAACGCTTCTAAGAAGCATTAAGATGATGTTTCGTGTTGTAATCAGAAAAGGTGAATGTCTTAGGAGGAAGTATGCCAATGTTCTCTCTCTCTCACTCTCTCTCTCTCTCTCTCTCTCTCTCTCTCTCTCTCTTACTCGCTTACGCGTGTAAGTCATCCATTGCCCAAACTTTACGCATTTCTCGTTCATTAATGTCTTATTGTGTTTCGTTCGTGTTAATGTTTGTAAATACATGTATTCCTGTAACGTAGTAAATATATAAGTAGACATGCCTTTATTAAATCATTATATTCACTTGACTGATGGACTTTCTCTTTGCTCAATTTCGAGTCTCTGAAGTGCCAAAAGATCTTGCTACGAACTTTATAACTTAAAGATAGCTTTACATATTTGTTTATGGGGCAGAAAACCCAATTCTTCTGGCCAGAGAATTGCGTTTCCTGCAATCCTATAAAGTAAGATGATATTGGGGAAAACCCCTCAATATTATTCGGACAATTGAGCTAAATTAATTTTGCCTGCTTTGTAAGACGTGATCTGTGTAATTAACTGCAATCAACTTGTTAAAATGAAAGGATTGCATGTATACATCCAGGTAAAATGACATTCTCCTTTAGAGGGAGATTTATTAACATGTAAGACTGATCTAATCCAAACATGTATGAATAATTATTAATTACCAATTATTAATTATGATATGCAAATTCCCCATGGATTAGACCTGCCTAAAGTCTTTACAATTCTATAAAAAAAAATTGCTTTGCTTATATTGCTCTCCTTATTTGTAAGTCACAATGATGACATGTAATGTAAATATAAATATATATAGACCCCCAGACAGATCCATGGGCCCACATTATGTTGTTGTCTGGGCCTCCTCTCATGCTGATTGGATAGATAATTTGAATGTGTTCCTCCTGAACTTTGTTAATAAAACATAAAGACATGAATTGATTTGATTTCGATTAATGATCCAATTCTTTTTTTTATTTCGATTAATCATCCAATTCTTTTTTTGATTTCGATTAATGATCCAATTATTTTTTAAGTACATTCATAGGATTATATAAATACTTCTCCTAATGTATTATAAGTAAGAAACAGAAAAACTACTTATGATTGTTTATTGCGGTGAAGTTTTCTAGCAATGAAGCAACTTATTTCAGTAGTAGTGGTCACGCAATGAGTTGGCAGCTTTATTAATGATTTCTGTGTATTCAAATCGAAACTACAGCGCTAGTGTGAGAGAGCTGTCATCTGCTAATGTTTATAGTCAATCACTGTCCTGATGAAAGAGCAAACAAGGTTCTCGAAAAGCTGCTCAGAAAAAGTGTCAATGAAACCTACAGAAGGAACAGAGATTGAGCGCGATCCAGTAAAAGGCAATAAAGAGTGCAGTGCATGGGTTTGTAATCGATGCATTGAGAAAATGAGAATCGTCACTCTGACAGTTAGTGAATGTGACCCAGTGTGTTCTGGCTTTTTACACAAGATGTCAGTGGGAGCGTATACAGTCAAACAAGCAACAATCGTTAAAAGGACCAACACAGGCTCTTACCTGTCTCTGCTGTGCCATTTTGAAACCAAGTCCAGCACCATGCTGATTGAGTTGAGGCCTTTGAATTAAAGGCTTAGTTTGTAAGCAGGGAGATGACTGCATGGGCAGCTGGCAGTTCTGAAAGTGCATGCCCTTGCCTGCAGTAGATGGCTGCTGTTGTATGGTTGTTTTGTTAGGTGGAACAGCCATGACGGGCATTTGTTTGCCCGTGGTGGAAGGTGGTGCTTTCGGGCTGAAATGCAGCAGGGGCTTATTGTTGATAACCTTTGTGTCGATGTGATGGGAAGGGTTGAATCCATTGGGCTTGAGAAAACAGTTGGACATTTGGCCTTTGGCCTGACCGGCACTTTGAGCGTTAAGTCTCTGCTGAGAAAGGGAAGCATTGCCAGGATGAGTGTCCTGATTGAAAGAGCCAGGAGTTTGGTGAACACCTAATGGGGAAGACCAGTTCCTAACCCCTCCTGGTTGACTCTGCTGGTGGTTGTGAAGCATAGGGCTGGGCTGCTGTTGGTTAGCAGCCATTTGCTTCAACTGTTCAGCATGTGACATCTCAGGCCATGCTGGAAGACCTCGAGATGGGCCGCCAGTAGGTACCTGTCCATGGTGCCCTGAAGTGATGGTTGAGGTGGATAAAGTTGCATTGGCCATAGAAAAGGAAGGTCCAGCAGAGGCTGGTCTTAGTTGTTGAGAGCCTCCAGATACCTGGCAAAAATCTGGAGAGTACTCTGTCTTGATTGGCTTATCCAGGTGAATACATGGAGGAGCTGCACCAGCTGAACTGGGTCGACCCAGATCCAGACCAAAGTCATCATCTTGCTTTAGCATCTTCTCTAGCTCTAGATCGTTGAGTGATGGCACGTTCTTGGTGAGCTCATCGAACAAGTCCTGGAGCTCTGGGTCAATCTGTCCACTTACTTCATCTTTGAAGTCAAACATCAATGGGCCATGATCTGTGGACGATTGGCCACAGGTCTGAACTTCAATCGGTTCCTTCTTTATATCCCTTAGAGTTATGTTGAATAAATCATGCCAACTCCATGAGGCATCATGAAGGTGTCCTTTCTTCGAAGGATATTACCCTGGGTGGCATCCCCAACCAATCTTTGAGTCTGCCCTGAAGCTAAAGCACAGGATCCAGGTCGAAAAGAGTTGGTTTCCATGCGAAGGCGCTTAAAGTCGGATCCTGACGCTCCACAGGAGAGGCCATTCTGCTTGGATGTATATCCAGGAGACTGTGCTTCAATCTTTCTCCTAAGTCCTTGCTGAAAAAAGAATGGAGAAACAATGGAATGTTTTTATTGAACTCAACATGTTTTACAAATCAGGTGCAAAAAAATGACAATTAAAGGCATATTTTTCTACAAATTTCATCAAAAGATTTCTTCAAAAGCCTCACGCTAGCTTTTTTCAGCCAAAATGAACTAATTTTCTGCTCAACCGGGAGACAAGGGCACATAATGTAACAAGACCATCTCTATCTAATTAATGAACTCTTATTAAAATACTCTTTGATGGTTCAAACCAATTACAACTATGAAGGGAGTTCCAAATATTAGTGTATGGAAAATGTTCTCTGGGTGAATTATCTCTATGAAAATTGATGGAGTTTTGTAATTTACAGCCGATACTCTTTACCCTTGTTCAGTTGCTCATTTTGCATTTCAAAAGAGACGTATTTGGTTTAATATAGAAAGTTTATGATTTCCCACAGGGTCCTATTAGGGTAATGTCCACAGATATAGGTTAGACTCTACTTAATGTATGTGCTAGACATAGAATTTGGTCTCAATTACTAATAATTGTTGAGTGCTTATGTGCACAAAGAAAGTTGTAATGCTTTATAAAGGGGTGCACTCGCATACATGTATTCTTACACTCGTTCGAACGTGAATTTAGGAGCTCAATTAGCATAATACATGCATAAACCATCTTCTGCACAGCGATTCATTACTCTCTGCAAATGTGTTTCCCTCTAAAGATGTGCTCTTGCCCTGAGAGCATGCATAGCAAGATATTTCTGTAAAGCGACACTAAAAACCAGCTGAAACACAAAAAAACACCTTTTACAGAGGCCTAGACTACGCTATCAGCCGTTTTTTATGCAACGCCTATCACAGCTATAATGCTTTTTTATTCATGACTCTGAAATATGACTTATTTTAGGGTCTCTTACTTATTAATTATACATACAGTATTGATCAAAAAAAAAAATCTTAACACATTCCATGTCTCTAATGCCACTACAAGTGATTTTTGCATTTGTGTCGGGGTTGGTTCTATACCTTAACCTAATTTTACAACTTATTTATTTGCAACCGTATTGATAAATCAATTTTCTTGTGGTAATGTTCACACACAGGTTTTACGCACAGATATTTGTGTACACACAATTCTACAGTTAATGAGACCCAATCCTAATCATATTATAAATATCCCTGGATAAGATTTGTGCATCTCCACTAATCCACATGTTTCACTAGCAGCAGGTCTGTATTTGCTGAAAAAAATATATTCCAAAACCTATTGTCTCAAAACCTAGTATTAGCTGTGTGGATAAATTTAGCCATTAGATAGATGATGTTAGACAAAAGAAGGCTTTAACTGTGTACCTCATTTGCATGAATTACATTTCTCACTGTTAACGTGCTGTAAAGATAGCAGCATTTTCCTTGTGTGAAATGGTTCCCTTTGTTCCTCAAGTCTTCATTTATGTAAATAAGGCTTGAACAGTGACTCATAAGCGCTGTATAAGTAGCCGTATAGAGACAAATAGTTCAATACTTGTGTATGGAATAATTTTTACTTTAAAGGGCAATGAAGGGATATAATAGTTATGAACTTGACTACAATAAGTTACACCAACAAAGCTCCTACATTTCAGTTGTGTGATGGAGAATGATGAATATAATTTAACAGACAGAATAATCATGAAGTAGCAGCTGACCGAAACCAACCTAACCAACGTTATTTCCACACAGCCGCAATATTGCCAGCACATGGATATGCAAAGTTATTTAAACACCATCTGACATTATTGCCTACAGAGAGAGAGAGAGAGAGAGATGTGCGTTCAACCCAACATCATTATCAGTGCAGGGACGGGTGACTGCTGTGCGGTTTTCGCTGTAGCGGCAAATTGGAGACATTTCCATTTACTGGAAATATTACTGGGCTTGGATGTTTTATGCCTTCAGGACTGGGAGTGATCACAATTCTCCACACCCCACCACCATCTCTGTCTCTCAATAGCCACTATGATAGTTAAATTTGCTATATATGGCATGCTGACATCAGTATCAAAATACTTTTCTGACTCATCCAGGTTAAGGATAACAAATGACATTCATTTGTGTTTGTTCAAACAAGTTCATTGGGATGAAGCAAGATTTGACTTAGGCTGGACATCAGGGTGTATGAGAGTGTGTATGTCAATGCTTGGGTGTTGCTATGTGGTTCCTAAGGGTTCATTACTCGTACAACAACATAACTCACTGCTTAATTTTCATAATACAATGTATCGTTGTAAAAATTGACTAGCTTGTTGTGACTCTTTTCTAAAACTGTAGCAACATGGTCGCACATCCATCATTTGAACCACATTTACTCCAGTATACAGCTTTCTTCACAATGTACTCTTCACAGAGATGATATCTGAGGTGACTGCTTCACTATTTTTGTAGATAAACCCATAAATGGCAATGTATTTTAACATAAAAATCCTACAGACATCAACTTTAAAAGTTTTGAGGTCATAACACAGTGTTGTGCAAGGAACCGCATGAAAATAAGTCTTTATTAATTGATAATACGCCCCTGTAATAATCATTTGTGTGAAAAGGACTAAAAGTTGTGTTTTACTGCCTCTAGTGTTCATTTCAGATTGTAACTGAATTGTATGCATAGATAGATTGTCGGAGCTTTGCAAAAATGCATGTAGAGGCACGTACTGTATTTACAATGTTGCAAAAATTAGGTTATTGGCCCCTAAAATTCCAAAACTGGCTGACCACTAGATTTTTCCACTTGTTTTATTATCCAACAAGCGCTCGGAAAAATAATAGCTCACTTCTCTGCACAGTCTGATGTATCATTCATCATTCACGCGCAGTGCCAGATAGATTACATGCAAATGTAATACTTAACCATAAGTAGGAGAAATACTGATGCTTGCTAAAAATGATACAGCACAGTACGATCAGCCAGGACTTTATGCTACATCAGTGAATCTTTCTATGCTTTTACAAACTCTTTGCCACACATTATTTATATTAGTTGATGAAACAGCATGGAAACACTCCAGAATCTTTCTTCATGTCCCTACTTGGTGTAAACAATAGATTATTTTCCTATGCTGGTATTTTACAAAGGAAGAGTTGTCATACAATTGCCCAATCTGTGTCTCTTATCTTTTTAAGATAAATAAGTGCATCTCAGTTCCCAAAACAAGTTAAACATTGGCCTGTGAAGAACTGTGTCACATACTGAGAGAAGATCCCAGTGACAGCCACTACCTTTTACATCGCCAGATTAAACAAGACATTTCTATAAAATATTCACATGGTGACACAGATAACGGCCACCAACCAGATGTAGCATATTAAGGCGACGAGTTTCTTGTCGGTATGCCAACCACATTTGAAACGGTCTGATAATACAATGTGTTCATTTTGGCGGAGGGGCTGCGGAGAAACAGTGCCCTCTATTCATCGGAAATCCTCCTGACAGAGCTACAAGTGACCTGAAAATAGATTTTCTGATTAAGCTTTAATGAGCTCAGAAGCTCTGGATCACTTTGAAAGTGACTCCTGGAGGGAGGAGAAGAAACGGCTCTCAGCACAAACCGTGCAAAGGCTTAGAGGTATCACATGTGTGACATTGCTCTCGCTGAAAACGAACACAACGGCAGATTAATATTGTAAAGTAGCATCGCTCCACTGAGGCGCACTAGGCAGTGTGCTGTGGGTGACGCTCATGTAGACACAGATCTTCTAGCTTGAGAACAATGGAAATTAGTGACTGAACCACTTTATAGTAAACATCAGGAAAATGAGCTGTTGGTTAAAAGCTGAAGTGATAAAGCTTTTCAATGTTAAAAGTCTTCTTGTTTCTGCTTCTGAGGGAAAAAAAAAGATAATTGTGACTTATATTTCACAATTATTGCGATTTATATCTCCAAATGCGGAATTATAGCTTAATCGGACTGAAAAGGCTTCATGTAAACACCTCAATTAATCTGATTGAAAGGGTAGCGTAGATCTAAAATAATGTTACATTGGAATATATTAGTAATATTAGCACCAAATGTGCAGTGCTTACAGTGTTTATTTACAGTACACGTCTTACATTGTACATTATAAACATGGTGGAAAGAACTGGTAAGAGACTTTTGAAAATTTTGACATTTCTTTAAAATATGTACTCAAGGCAAACATGCCATTTATGCTTGCAATAGAGCTGCACGATTCTGGATAAATTGGGAAATCACGTTTTTTTTTTTTTTCAAATAGTGATCACGATTCTTCCACGATTCTGATTAGACAACTGAACAAAATAACATTTAATTTACCAGGGTTACTGACAAAATGTTAATTGCTGCAGTATATTTACAATATTTTTTTAATCGGTTTTAATTGAATGATTCAATGACTCATTCATAAAGACTCCACTGGCATCATGACTGGATGAATTGTCATTTTTAAACTAATGTTGAATGAATGATTAAATGACAAACAATTTTTTAACAGTCACTTGTAACAATATAATAAGTATAATCGTTAAAAAAAGTCCCAAGTTACTTTCAAAATGTGATTTAGTCTATTTTGATCATGACATCAGTGTTTATAACCCCGAACTATAACTTTTATCCCAGTACTTCTGTGATAATATGAATATTTGTAACACAGAATTATCCTGTGTGGTTGAAAAGATGATGCTGTTTAAAATCTGTCCATGACAACCTCTCTCTCTGGATCAGCGGCGACACAGATTTGAATGTTTCGGTGTGATTGGGATTTAATAGACAAATTGTCATTTAGGAATACAATCCTGTGGATGTTTGAATCGAGATCACAATCGTTTCACGATTAATACAGCTTTATTTTACAATGGCTTTTTGTTTCTAAGCGTAGTGACTGATGCACTGTACGTGTGCTGAAGTTTTAGATATAAACAGTAGATATAGTAGATATACAGTAGATATAAACAGTCCTTAAGGAATCTGCAATCAGATTGGATTCATTAAAATTATGGTGAGTTTCGTTTACAGCTTTTATCGTTTTACTTCTGGCATTTACATTTAGGCCTAGGCTTCAAAATTCATAAAAGTTGTGGTCAATTATGAAAAAATATGTAAGGACTTTTGTTGGACACAAGCTTATTTTCTGCAATTATCAAAAAGCCAACAGAAAAATCCTATTGGCTTTTCATTGAGGGAACTAAAGTGATGCTAACTTCTCGGTTGATCAACAAAAATACAACATCACCGCTGCAACACTTTATAGTAAGTCCCACGGTGCATTACTTCAGAAAGATTAAAAATCGAGTTATATTTACAATTCCATTTTCATGCCACTAGTGGCACAAAAATACACATTGCAGCTTTAAAAACACAAATTGCTAATCTTAATATAATGTGGTGTCACAGTGTTAAAATAAAACATATTACCCAGAATCCTCTTTAGTAATAGCAACCAGATTATGTCACTGTAAAGATGCAGGCTTTTTACCGTTATCACAGCATACAGTAAATGCTTACAAACTGGAATCTTAAAACCTGCCACACAACGTGCAGCATGTGCATGTCTGCTGATAAAGTGTTTGTAATCCAGCGTGACCATTAATTGGAACGTTTTATGACAGCTTTTTAGAGGTTTTGCCCTGTTTCCACTGTCCTCTCTGTAATACAGTGGATATGGTTTTCTTCAGGATTCAGATTTAAACTGAGCATCAAGTGTTGACCCAACAGTACCAAAATTGTTTAAACATAAATTTCATCAAAAATCTGGATACATACCATGAATTGGATAGGCCCAGTATTGTGTCAAATTATGAAAATGACATAAAGGCTGAATAGGAAAAATGACCATTTTGGTTTCATGCATGTTAGCAGCATTGAGAATTGCATTCAGCATTGTTTTTTCAACACGTTTTTGGGCCATGACCCATAAACTTAAGAACTACTGGTGTAAAGCGCATATTTTATTATCTGCCTCTGTGTGTGGTTGTCACTACCATTAACCAGATAGAGAAAACTAGTCTAGTGAGGAGATAGGGGAGGATGAATGAGTGTGTGTGTGTGTGTGTGTGTGGTCTCAGCAACATGTGCTGCTAGCAAGAGGAGTGCGATTGATAGAGAGCTCAGGGCGATGAGAAGGAGAGGATGTGACAGTCATCGTCCTGGAAGCAGCTGTCAGACCTGTGGCACATCCTACAGGCCCGGGTCTATGTATCTGTCTCTGTGTCTGCCTGACTGTGTAGACATCAAACTGTACATGAAAGAGTGATTGAACGCACTGAGGCTCAGTGTTGGGAATACATACTGTGCTACTTACTACCTTATATAAAATATCTATTTATATTACATCATTCATTTTTATGGAAAGAATTTATTTTATTTTTTTGTGTTACTTCTCAACAACAAACTAAATTTAAAAATTATTGACATTACTCAATTTAATTATTCATCACTTAAAGGATAATTCCGGTATTTAGCACTTTGAGTCTATTTTCTAGTTTGTTTTGGATGAACTAGAGTGGTGGACACATTCAAAAAGTCGAGACGGGACCCATCGTCAAAATATCTATTTCAGAATCGCCTCTGACCGCTTCAGAGTGGCTGTCTATGGGCAAGCACAAACATGTCCTTAAAACAACCCTTGACATTCGTTTTCAAAACTGTGCAACTCACCGAGTGGTTAGTGGTGTTCGTTGATGTTCCAAAACAAGTAGCGTAGCGAAATACAGTTTCTGTCGTGTTTTATTGCACGAGTTATTGCAATGAGTTCTCCAACAGAAATCATGCGATTTTACAAAATGGCAAATAAAACACGACAGAAACTGTATTTAACTTGGTTTTAATCATCAACGAACACCACTAACCACTCGGTGAGTTGCACAGTTTTGAAAACGAATGTTAAGGGTTGTTTTAAGGACATGTTTGTGCATGCCCATAGACAGCCACTCTGAAGCGCCCAGAGGCGATTTTAAAAGAGTCAAAAAGTCGAGACAGGACCCATCGTCAAAATGTCTGTGTCCACCACTCTAGATCATCCAAAACAAACTAGAAAATAGACTCAAAGTGCTAAATACCGGAATTACCCTTTAATCACTTTGGTTACTCTTTCGATTGGCACAAAGGCATCAAAAAGATTGTGATCTCAATTCAAACACCCACACGATCTTATTCCTAAATGACAATGATTCTCCTGTGTCTATTAAATCTAATCACACCGGTACATTTAAATCTGTGTTGGTGCTGCCACTGATCCAGAGAGAGCAGTTGTCATGTAGGTATGAAAGAGCTTCACAAACACTTTTTTCAACCACACAGTAGTGTTTATGTCTTACTATAATTCAACATATCAAAGAAGTTTTTAGTTTGAATTTAAAGAAAGGAAGTGATTAAAACAGAGTTAATCACCTTTTGAAATTAACATGTTTGTTGTACAACCATATTTCAAAGACAATAGATGTAATTATTAAATGACATATTTTTGACCCACTTGAGTAGGATTTACGTACAACTATTCACACTTATGAATTTAACATACATTTTCATTTAATTGTAAATAACATGCAATTAAGTGTATAAAATCATTACATTCAGTTCACACTTATATTCTTAATATATATAGCCTAAGTATTCTTATTCTTATATATATATATATTCTTGTATGAGTATATTATTTCTGTAAAAAGTACACCTTTTATAAATTGTATTTCCTTTTTAAAAGGGATGTTACACATTTACTTAATGTAGTGACCCAGAAAAAAGTGCAGAATATGAAATATTTAAATCAGTACGTTTTTATATGCTTAAAAAAATCCAGATTTTACTGCAGTCTCAGATTTTATATCACCGCATATCAGAAACTATACTAGACCTTTAAGAATCTATTTAAAGAGAAGGTTGGGGTGTGTTTTGACAAACAGACTCAATATCTGTGTGTGTAAGAGTGTCTGTTCTCTTTAATCTATTCAACAGACGCTGCAGGCATATTGTAATCCACTCCTGAGAATATGAAACCCTCTCAAATCCAGCCTGGCAAAAAAAACATGGTCAAAATAAAAAAAAATAAACACCACTATTGTGTTCCTAGGGAGACATAATATTTATACGGTTACACAGGGATGCGGAGCGCCGAGAGGTGGAATTTCAATCGGAGAGAAGCGAGAAATTGGAGCCCTGAAACCAGTGTTTCATAGACCCAACACCCTGCTACCTGTACATGAGAACTAATTACACTCAGTCTTTGAGTGGAGAGAGGGGAGAAATGAAACGAGAGGCAGAGAGCACTTATCACAGAACCATAAACACGATAAAAGGTATTGGACTGGCAGCTTTTGTCCCTGGTTTAATGATCTCCACTATCGCTCCCTCTGTAAGTGAGCCTACACATAATGACTCAAGCAAAGTGACATTCAGATGTCTGGATGATAATGGCAAAAATCACTGAACATTGATTATTTCTCTTGATATTGTGATTTTTCATTTTGAGTAGTGATAGGTCATTAGTTGTTTACTTTTTGTAATTATTTAGCAATGTTCGATTTTTAGAGCTTGCATCCTCAAATAGCGAACCTTGTTTCCAACCGGACCGCGAGACATAACAATGGTAGCACTATTTTACCATTTCTACAGCAGCGAGTGCAAGCGCACACCAGAAGCGCTCAGGGCCGTTCATGGTAATGATTTTCCGGTCCTACATCCTCTAATATTTTTATCTAGATCCAATCGCGCTTCATTCAAGCATTATTTCTGCGTATTGCTTCTCTCTCTGCTACTGATGCTAAAGCCCCGCGCAGACCGAGCAGTGCCTGACAAACACAATGCATTCTGGTTAGAAAGTTTCTCAGACTTTGATCAGCACTACTACTTTTCAGACATACATTAAACTACAGTCAGATATCATAAATTTCATACAATTTTGCTCACATTCCATATCAATGTCATTGATGCCACAGCGAATCAATTTAGATAGAAAGGATTAGGCAAATCCCCAAATAAATACAAAAATGGTTTTCACGAAAGCCAGAAAAATTAGAGTAATCAGATCAGATCAACCGGTGTTCAGCCTGCATTCTCACAGATTAATGTCTCTGACAATCCACCGGACCAGAAGGAAGCGGTTTATAACCAGCGTCCAATGGGAATTCTTCGGCTCCACTGTTTGCACTTTACGCTTTTGATTAATATCTGAACAGATGTCTGTTTTACATTCTCTATAATGCAGTAAGTGAGCTAAATGAATCTCATAATTTTCTTTCTGATATACAGATACCTGACATTCAAATACGAAACAAGTAAGAACCAATGATGTTTGGTGCCAAACTCTTTCAAGTTTTAAAATGTGCATTAAAGTATGATATTATGGCAGAATTGAAGATTTTCAGTGTCTGTTCCTTCACAAGATTTGGAATATAGTTGTATGGAGTCGTCTGTGGAACTGCACGATATATCTAAATTATTGGAAATGTACATGCTTGCGATATCTGAATGATTTTAATAGGTTACTTCAAAACATTGCAACAAGTCAAAGTTACAGGTGATGCACATAGCAGAGAATAGACTGGACATGCTTGACGTTTCAAAGAGTTATTACGCGCAATAACCTGCGGAAAACAACTCATTGCGGAGCTCCCACTTTCTGACACACACCTAAATCACGCACACAGAAAGCCGCCTCTCAGACAGTGTGCAATCCCGAATTCAGTTCTCTTTCACGACTTATTGGATTTCAATGGTCAAATACATATACAGTTATGTCAGAATGCCTGTCCTGGCGAGTATTCCTGTAAACACATTCGGTTATGTCTTAAGTAAACGTAAACCGTTGGGAAAGAAATGCAGCTCTCCCAGGTGAAAAGGACGTATACTGGTAAATGTGTTAAAAATGCATTATAGTATATGTGTTGTACTTTTAGGAGCTCAGTCTCTGCAATCTACTCCTTTTAAGAGAGAAAAATATGTTTGATAACTAGCTTATTGAAGAAAAAAAAGTGTTAATTTCTTAGGGAATGTGGATGAAGATGCAGGGAGGAGAACAGAGAACATTTATTCACAGTCTTTGTTGTTATTAAGGTCTGTTTCAGTTGCCATGGTGGAAATTACTTGTGGAGCTCACACTGTTCTTGCCATAATTTTATGGCTCAGACAGATTCTCTTGAAACAAACATAGAAACCAAATATGTCCTCCAAACTATGCTGAAACATCATCAATCATTACTATCCTAACCTGCATAAAACAAATCACAAATGAGGTTTCTTTAATATCACACAGGTTTCTCAGTCAGCAATGAAATTACAGCAAATGGAGAGCAAGTAGAGATTTCTGATGAAGTCTCCAGTTTCTCTTGAGAAAAAAATAATCTCAGTAATGTGTGTCCTTTAGAGTTTCAAGAGAGATGTGCTCACATTTGCCAAGATACCAAAATCTGCCGTCAGAAGTCAAAGTGTTCAATAAGAACTCAAGCATTTCAACTTCCAACACCAAATCATCTGGGAATGTATGTCCAGTGTTGATTTTTAGCTCTATATCAGGGTTTCCCAACACTGTAAAAAATGTCAGTGAAAACTACAGTAAAAACCTGTAAAACAGCAACATTAAAAGACTGTTTAACCAAAATAATGTATCACTGTATTTCATACAATAAATTACCGTGATTTAAGAAAAGGTACATGACTTTAATTTTTACTTTCCTAATATGTAAAAATTCTTACTGCGAAAGTAGATTTGTTTTTGTAAAATTTATGGGAAAATACCATAAATTCACAAGCAAGTAATTACCCTAAAATCAAAGGTATTATTCTGTGTAAATTACACATTTTGTTGATGTGTGCTATAAAATTTACAATATAAACCTTTCAAAATTCAACAAACACATACCCAAAATTCTACAGTAATTAGAAGTAAAATAAATGCTATGTGTTTGTTAAATAAGTACAAGGTAAGTGCAAGGTTTAAATAGACTGTAATTTGCTTTACTTTTGTGTAAGGTTCTTTTAAATGTTCTTTTGTGAAAAGATGTGCAACAACCAGGGGCGTCTGGCAACACGCAAAAAAAGGTTAGGCCTATCATGCATCTTGCACGTTAATTTTGAAAATTTGTGTGGTTAATTATTAATATTAGTGTACTAGTAAGTGGCATTGAGACATTTGTCAAAAGCATGAAAAACAAAGAAGACCATCAACTGGTGAAGCACCAAACACACACGAAGAGGAGCACCTTCCCGCTTTAAAGTCACGTAACTGAATGCAAGTTGTGAGTGCACTAACAAATCTACTCTTCTTTAAAAAAAAAAAAGAATACAGGGTAACTTTCAAATTGTGATTGTGAGGAGAAAGAGATAATCGTTTACTTCTAACAGTGTACTTCTGATGCCATTTTATCTTTATCCCTTTTATGCTCATTCTCAAGAGTGTTTGGTAACTTACGTTACTAATTTAGGAGGAGGGAGGAATTGCACAAAAACGCACATTCTAATTTTAATGTCATTTTAACTTGCATTTAGTCCGTTTTTATGATTATTTAAAAATTTCTACAAGATAACTAATGTAGAAGGTGCTGGAAAAGAGAAGTGATAACACTGCTAATGTGAGGTATACGTAGTTCAATCTACTTTTAACCCATTTCTATGCTTATTTTCAAAACATTACAGAATAACATACACAGCAACTCACTAATATAGAAAGAGAAAGCAATAAGACTCGTGCACTGCTCAAGGAACGTTAAAGGAGTAGTTCACTTTAAAAAAAACTTTTGCTGATAATTTACTCACCCCCATTTCATCCAAGATGTCCATGTCTTTCTTTCTTCAGTCGAAAAGAAATTAAGGTTTTTGATGAAAACATTCCAGGATTTTTCTCCATATAATGGACTTCAATGGGACCCAAACGGTTCAAGGTCCAAATGACAGTTTCAGTGCAGCTTCAAAGGGCTTTAAACGATACCAGACGATGAATAAGGGTCTTATCTAGCGAAACCATCTGTTATTTCAAAAATAAATAACAAAGTTTAAGTTTTATAAGCACAAATGCTCGCCTTGCTCTGTTCTGTGATGAGCGTTCGTGACTCTCATGTTCGAACTCGTTCATCAAAATTAACAAATCTTTTTTCGAGTCATGACTCGAAGGGTCCTAGATAAGACCCTTATTCATCGTCTGGTGTCGTTTAAAGCCCTTTGAAGCTGCACTGAAACTGTCATTTGGACCTTGAACCGTTTGGGTCCCATTGAACTCCATTATATGGAGAAAATCGTGGAATGTTTTCATCAAAAACCTTAATTTCTCGACTGAAGAAAGAAAGACATGGACATCTTGGATGACATGGGGGTGAGTAAATTATCAGCAAAAGTTTTTTTAAAAGTGAACTACTCCTTTAACTGTAGTAAGTCGTTTTATATTTCAGTCAGCACCATTTTAGCACGCATACAATCTGTGGGAATACATGGTGGCACAATTCTGGGGACTCAACATTTCTTTTTGAGGTAAGCCTGACAAAATTGATACAGACTAAAAAAAAAAATGTAGGCCTACTCCCGTTGTAGTTATTTTACCAAGATTGGCTATGTTTAGTTGCAGTTTCTGTCAGTCAAATCATTAAGGAGGAATGCACTTCATTGCAAACTTCATCGAAATGAACAACATTGTTTATTTAAGTGCATTGCAGCCGACTGCAAACAGACTTTCTGTACATACAGTATGCATCATTCAAGGCTCATTTCAACCGAAAACATAATGTAAATGAGCCTGTTAACCTCATTATTTATTGGCTTTATTTTCTAACGGTATCTTCTTTGCAGGAACATCATGTTATGCTGCAACGCAATTCATGCAGAGTGTAGACCAAACAATGTGAACGACCAGATCCCCAACTTCATCTTTGCTGTCTGCATGATGTTTGCAAGCGATTACTGCCTCAATATCCACTATCCTGTGGGTCTGGGCTCCACACTTCATTTCCTTCAGAGGTATTTTCTTTTTTCTCAGATTTTTTTCTCAAATAACTTTATCTAGTGGTTGATTGTGAATCCTTGCATTCAAAAAAGTGTTTCTTCAATATCAATCCTGAGAAGGCACAAAAGTGGAAATGAAGAAATACAAGAAGCAACTATCAGTGAATCCAAGAGTCCTCACACTGATCATTGATCTCTCTTTCTTTTCGTCTGAATATCATATTACTAAAGTTGTTTTGCACTTGGACGAATATCAGTTTGGCAATATTGCTAGACATACCGTCACCTGCAGTTTTCTTGGCTGATTCAGATTAACGATTGTTTTTTGTAAGTGTGACCTGACTTTTATAGATTTTCTTTCTAAAAAATGAATACCTTATTCAGCACAACGCCATGACAGGTATACAAAACGAAGCTGTGAGGGATAGGCTTTCCGTGTTTTCAGGCATCTGCTGTAAAAACTTGTATACAGTTTGTAGACCACCAAGCATGTTAAAAACCAAAGATGGCACTGTGAATAATGTCTTTTAACAGCATATACAAACAAAAATCTGATTTTCGTCAATGCAAAAAAAAAAAAATCTTTTTTTTTCTACTTGCAGAGAGGATCATGCCAAAACACATTGAACACAACAACATGCTCAAAATGTCCCACCTCTCTTCAATAAGTCTGGAGCCAGTAATTCAGACACCAGTCTTAAGGATAATTGGTAAGTAATGATATAGTTGAGTGAATTTTCACCACCTTTATGTATTTGGCTGGTAACTGGTCTCATCTGATGATTTATAACAAATATGATGATTGTCGGATTGCAACTGTGTATTTAGGCTGCAACCTGACAGATGTGAGACAAATGCTTGTGATTTCTTTCAAGCTTTTGCCCTGATACTCTATTGATTATGAGAGTGGCGTTAATTGGAATTCAATTCAACAAAAGAAGACTTATCTCTTTGTAGCCATAATGCTCATGGGCTGTATCTAACTAACTTCTCTTTGTGTCTGTTTTCTTCAGAGAGAATATGCCAGTCCACAGTGAATACGTGTGAGTCCTCAGGTAGTACCCGTAGCGATGCAAGCTTTACGTTTCAAGTTTTTCGCACTGACACAGTCCCATATCTTCAGTCAATTGTGGACTCATTATATTGTTCAACCAGAGCAAGTGGCGCTGAGTGATGTTTATTCCACCATTGGTTATCCTTCCTTTATTATGGAGACATGCATTTTTTCCAAGATCAACACATCTTTGTGAGTATACTGAACAAGTTATTGGATCAGCTCTAACAATTATAACAGTGCCAGTATGAAGAAGAAGAAAAAACAGTTTCTTTAAAGTCTATTAATGATAGTTTGTGCCTTGATTTACAATGAGTGGTGTTTAATAGTTCATTTAGTAATTTACAATGATCTGACTGACTGTTGACTTATGACAACTAACTGTAATAATTTATGTGTTTTACTGTATTTTTTGCGGTGAAATTCTGGCGACCACAGCTGCCGGTGAATTTCTGTAAAACTGAACTTCAGTATAAAATACTATAATATTTCATACAGTTGTATTGTATTTATAACAGAGATAGACAGTACGTAGGTTTAAAGTATATTTTTTATTTGTTAAAGTAGTTTACCGTAAAACAAGTTTACATTTACATCTGCTATTTTTATAGTAAATTACTGTAAACAGGTTTAGATTATATCTGTTTTATTTAATCAGTAATTTACCATAAACAACAAACAATTTACAGTTGCCAAAAAGCATTCTGTAAAGGGTTATGCATTGCAACCTGGAGTGTCGAAATACTATTGGGTAAACTGGAAGTGGGTGGGATCCAGACAAACCAAAAAATTGACATGCAAACTATGTGACCATTAACTGACACCAGAGAACCGTAAACATTCAAATGTGTCATTACATTACATTAAAATCTGTGAATTCATGTTTATTTGTCAGCAAAATATTTAATACAGCAGGGTTTAGCACTGAAAACGGTATCATACTTTTTCTCTTTGAACAGCATTAAAGTAAAAACAGAACACTACCTCATCATCATGAGATATTGGCAGTTTATTTGAGTTTTTTCCCCTCTGTTTGGTCTAAAACACTGTTTGCTGAAGTACCCCTTTAAAGCTACACTGTGTAACTTTTTTAGTTTATTCTTAGCTAAAAACACTTAGTTCTTTCAAAAATATATATGCTCATTAATGTATATTTACCTCGTTCAAGTAATAAAGTATTCTCGTGAGTGTATAATATGTCATTGAAAATACATACGGGTAAGGGGTTCTAATGTCGGTCGCCATGTTGCCCCTCCATCTTGAAAGTACATTAGCCAAAGAGGGACATACCCGTTAATTCAAGCTTCGCCTTTCGCGTTTTAACAACGTGTGGGTTAGCACTCGAACTGCCTAATACTCGAACGTGAAGCCATGTTAATCTTGGACTACATTGGCCACCGTAGGAGTTAAACCGAAATCGGAATTGAGAGGAACAGAAATTAATATTCACTAGATGGTCATATACCTTTTCACCGCTAGATGGGGGTAAAAATCACACAGTGTAGCTTTAAGTCATTCACTGATAATCTTTCCTCCATTGAGCTTCGAATACATCATTAAGTCTGGGAACAAATCATTCAGATTGAGTTTCTGCACTGAATTAACTGATTGATCATTGAAAAGAACCACTTCACAAATGGGACATTCTTCTCACAAGAGCAAGGACGGATGTCAAGTCATTTGAATTGTGTTCTGTTTCTCAAAAAAAGGATCCAGCACACAAATCAAATCAAGTATTTTATGATACTTTTTATGGTGCTTTTATGTCATACACAGTTTCTCAAGTCCCTTTTTATTGTGATTGGAAAAGAGCATGGAAACAGCCTTCAAATGTTCTCATTTTCAATTCCATGGGGGGAGTTGATCCAAGATCATGGAGTTGAGAGTGAAGATATAAGTAAGTTTGAATGAAAGATTCCTTAAACAGACTGACTGATAGCTGCTACTCGACTTTGTGGGTGTGTATAGCCCCTTTCACACATACAGTCTTTATTGGAAAATTACTGGTGAGAGATCATGTGTGAACAGGACCTTTTCAAAAATACTTTCACAAATTAGTTAAGTTAGGGAAGTTGTAACATTACCACACTGTAAAAAGTGAACAGTTGGATCAACTTAAAAAAATTACTTCAATTGGTAACACCTAAAAAAATTAAGTTTTCTCAACTTAAATTATCACGTTAAACGTGATAATTTAAGTTGAGAAAACTTAATTTTTTTAGGTGTTACCAATTGAAGTAATTTTTTTTAAGTTGATCCAACTGTTCACTTTTTACAGTGCAGTAAATTACCAGTAATGTGCTCTGTGTGAACGCAGAATGAAGATCACCGGTATGATCGCGTACGAGGTCAAAGCGCGCTGACGTAAGAAGTCTGCTTTGGGCCAATCATAAAGTTCTTATGGAGATATTATGGAGATTACGCGTTGATTACAGTTTGACCGTTGCACCACGTCTTACAGCTTTTTCAACTTGTCGTGCTCGAGACCCAACTTTCTTTTTTATTCATCAACATTGCTACTCCGCGGTTGGACACTATTATGAGCGTCTCATGTTTTAGGAGCAAAAACGCATTCTGTTTGATCATCTGTTATGCCTTTCGCCTTTGACGTCAAAAAATATTGTCAAATTGAACAGATAGTGAAACTTCTCATGAGGGAGGACGAAGACAACGACGTGGCATTTAAAGGATTAGTTCACTTTTAAAAAAACTTTTGCCGATAATTTACTCACCCCCATGCCATCCAAGATGTCCACGTCTTTCTTTCTTCAGTCGAAAAGAAATTAAGGTTTTTGATGAAAACATTCCAGGATTTTCTCCATATAATGGACTTCAATGGGACCCAAACGGTTCAAGGTCCAAAAGACAGTTTCAGTGCAGCTTCAAATGACTTTAAACGATATCAGACGATGAATACGGGTCTTATCTAGCGAAACCATCGGTCATTTCAAAAATAAATAAAAAAGTTTAAGTTTTATAAGCACAAATGCTCGCCTTGCTCTGTTCTGTGATGCGCGATCTGAACGTAATTGTGTATTACGTGACGTCATGAACATGTGCGTATCACAGAACAGAGCAAGACATTAGCACAACATAAGCATTTGTGCTTATAAAACTTAAACTTTTTTATTTATTTTTGAAATGACCGATCGTTTCGAGAAAAATCCTGGAATGTTTTTATTAAAAACCTTAATTTCTTTTCGACTGAAGAAAGAAAGACGTGGACATCTTGGATGACATGGGGGTGAGTAAATTATCAGCAAAAGTTTTTTTTTAAAAGTGAACTAATCCATTAAAGATCACGTCCGATGACTGACATCACAGAATTGATTTCGGTGCTGATGTATGAATTATCTCTAACCGGTAAAAAGCCAGAACGCCATTGCTTGTGTGAACAGCATATTTGTGTATTTACCGGTAAAGTCATTCTGGCAGTATTACGGTCATTTTTTCCGGGATTGCTGTGTGAAAGCGGCTTACATGTGTACATGATTACACGTCTGTAATAAACCGATGGGATGTACGTGTGCATACTAAATAAGAGAGATTCCTGAAACGGCACACGAACAGAGCAGAACGTTCTCTCTCAGAGATCTAGGCAGTTCCCAAGAGAGAGAAGAGGGAGGAAAAGAATAGAAAGATCAGCAGCATATGAAAAAGAGAGAGAGGAGAGCCACACAGCTCCATCACTAAAGCCTCAGAGGGAAAACAAGAGAGTAGAGAGACAGAAAGAGAGGGACGATCATATGCCTCTTTGAAGAAGTTAAGCATTCATTATGTTTACTAGGGGCCGTGTGTTATTAAACAGTAACTCACAGCATCTCATTTCCCCTGTCTGTCCACGACTGTGCTGATTCGCTCTTCACAGACCCAATGCGGCAAGAACCATGAGATTCAGAGCTTAGCTGACCGCATTTATAAACCAACAAAGCAATATGTTTGTCCTCAGCACCTCTTTCTTCTCTACCAGACTAACTAATAGTAGGAAAACAAAGAAGAAGAAGAAGAGATGACATTGTGGAGTAATGATCAGAGGTCTGGTTGAGGGTTTTCAGTGTAGGTCTGCTCTGGCAACAGGGCTATTTTTTCCAATGATTTCAGGAAAAGTGAAATGAAAAAGAATTTTAAAAAAAAATCATTCAATGTTTGAATTTTGTGGTAGTTTTTGGTAACTCATGTGAAAAAGAAAAGATTATGGAAATAACACTTCAAACGAATATTTTTTAAGTGCGAACTGAATGTAATGTTTTTGGTTGCTTAAGCGCATGTTCATTTTAAGTTTACATTTATATTAAATGCAATTAGTTAAACTTTTTTAAGCTTTTTTGACCCACGTGTAATTTCATAATTATTTCTATTGTCTTTATAGTGTACTGCCAATGTATTAGAATTTAAGGAAAACTAAAATATACTTTAATTTCCATTGAAACTTGTACTGGATGTCATGTATTTAAATATGTTTGTAATTAAGACAATATAGTATACAACGAGTCTAAAGGTGCACTGGGGTCACATTTAACTTTATTCTCTTTTAAACCACTGGATGGGACAAAAATTCAGCGTAGCATTTTTCGTAACAACGACTTTTGATGATGCGTGTGGAAATTTGGTTGATCCTTGACGCGATTGTGGGCAGCAACGAAAAGTTGTTTCTGCACTAATTTGATCTTATATTTATAATAATATTTATTTATATATAAAAGTATGGTATTTGGGATAATAGGTGCCCCTGCTGTTGGGGTGAGAGGCACAATAATTAACATGATAATAAAAACATAAAAACAAAACGTAACAGAAAAAATAGCTGAAAGACTTTTCTATTTCTTGACATGACATGGATAGATTCAAATATGACATATAATATATTAAGTTGGCTGTCCACCTTAGAGATAATCAATCATATTTATAACGAAACCTCATTTAATAAAAAATCATATTATATAATAAAATGTCATATATCATTTTTAAAGTTATATTAAATTATTATGGGATCTCATTCAATGCTTTCAGAATCTTTACTTTTTTAAAATTATTTTATTTCTGTATTTTTAAAATGAACATCTTTTAATGACAGTATATTTATTGAACAAAAATTTATTATTTGTTATTATTTATTATTTTATTTATAAAAAAAAATTAACCAATAATAGTACAGACTTTGCTAAAGTGAACAAGTATTAACGTAGACATTTTAAAAACGTATTATTTTAGCATAGTATTTGTGTAAATCACAAATACACTAAAAAGTTTACTATTGAAGATGGGCCAGGGGCAAATTATCATTTGTTCTCCCATAATTGTTCTCTGTTAAGTTCATTTTGTGTTTTTACTTTTTGGAAACTTGTTATCTTGCATTATGAACCTAATTTATAAATAAAGGACACCCGATTTGAGCTTTGAGCAAACAGTAAAACTGAATTTGTAATGTAAAATAGTGTACAAAAGGCAGTGGGACATAAACCAAGGGTGACCTCAGATCTCTCTGAGAGCCGTAAAGAGAAGGACACAAACATTAACATGTCAAGACCCCACAGCAAGACACTGTCATGGCACCAGCCTCTCAAAAAACACACACACACACACACACACACACACACACACCCACACACACACACACACACACACACACACACACACACACACACACACACACTGTAGTCACTAAGGAGTCCATCAAACACGGTATGACAGGCCGTCATATTCAATGACCATATCTGTACCGCTTTTCTTTTTTAAAGCATGCCCCGAATATGACACTGTTGTCACTCTCAATCTTTACGTCACCTTCTCTGAGGACAGTCAATGAGAAAATCCCCCCAGCACTGAAAAAAACATCCAAGCATCAGGTCACCAATGTTACTTGATGTATAACAATTACTTGACCATTTCTGCTAAAACAAACATAAAAAATATGCAATTAAAAAAATCTGTGTATTGATGGTATCTAATATGTAAACCATTTTTCACATTCAAAGACTTACTTTTTAATGTTTGAAGCATGTCCATGATGGAGAATTTTTTTTTAAACGTAGGCTACATGTTGGTTTCTTAATTTTACAACATTTTCAATAACTAAATAAATAAAAATGTCATGTGGTTAAACATTTTCCTTCATGTTACATGACCTTATACCTTGAATACCATGTTTTTTTTTACTTTAAATATATATTTTTTCTATGAATTTTTTTTATTTACAAATATCTGCAGGGGTCTTCTCTATGATATTTTTCTGTTATTAAGGTCTGTGGTTAACTAAGGCTCAAGATATTTTCACGTTTTATGTTACGATATAAAATAAATCCGTAATACCCTCTTGTGATTTTTTTAAAGCTTTTACTTGTCTTCATAAAGTCTAGCTAACTGGTGTCTAAATGAGACCTCAAAGGTTGTCTGGGACATTAAACAACATCAGCCAAACAGGTAAACTCATATACCCTCGTTGTGTTTATAATCGTGCCTTTCAAACTATTATAACTTGAGATTTCAGGGCAGTCATTGCCTAATGGTTAGAGAGTCAGCCTTGTAAACCCAAGGTTGCATGTTTGATTCTCAACACCAGCAAGAAAATGTACTCTCTTCCACCCTAAATATCCACAATTGAGGTGTCTTTTAGCAAGGCACCAAACCCCCAATCGCTCCCTGGGCGCCGCTGTGAATGTCTGCCCATTGCTCCAGGTGTGTGTTCAAGGTTTGCGGTGTGTATGTTCACTATTCTGCTCCTAATCTGTGTGCACTAACTTAGATGGTTTAAATGCGGAGGGGAAATTCCAAGTATGGGTTGCCAAACTGTGTGGCCACAGTTCATAATGAAGCAAACATATTTTAAAACGTCTCATAACAACATTAAAGGTATTTAACATAATTATTTTCCCTAATGTGATGTATATGCGAGGGAAACGGCTTCACGAACAAGAAAAAATGTAGGGCGGGACTTGATTTTGTCCATCAGTGTCTGATTGGACTGTAGGATGGTTCTGGTTTGCTATTGGTGGATCTCATGTGAGTGACAGGTCCCCCCGCCCTCACGCCAGTGAACACATCATCAGAGAAGAGAAGTCGCTGCAAGAGGGAGGGGAAGTTATTTTAAATAAAGATTATAAGGGACCAGTAATTAAAAAAAGGTTACACTTTATTTTGATGGTCCGACTCCAAGACGTTCTACTAACTATAGCTAACTAAACCTTCCTCAACTTCCTAGTTGTCTATGAAAGTCTATAGACTGATTTTTATATGAAGGACTAGGAAAATCAAAAGGATATGATGTTTACACTCACTCCCAAAAGCTTCTCCTGCATTAAACAAATGCTCAAAGTTAAGGATTAATTTAATCTCACATAGCTAACTCTACATATTCTATAGTCTCAAATATACTTAATCGAACTATCATAACAGTTTAAATAACCTTGTCTGTCAACATGATGACGGTGAATTGCAGAGCTGGTGCAATCATACGCGTCATATATCTCACCACTGTCATTTTTGTTGAGTGTTTATTTTGTTATTGAGAGAAGCATAGCACATAGGCCCAACTAATTTTGTTAGGCTTAGTTTAGGCTTAGGGTTCGGGTTAGTAGAATAAGCTGACAAGTAGTAGCAAAGTTACTTATAGTTAGTAGAATGTCTGTAAGGGATCATCAAAATAAAGCAGATATTAAGCAGACAATGACTAATGATACTAATGTGGGAATATCTAAAAATGCTGGCATTACTACAGCTTAGAAAGATGAGGTTCATTATACATTGTAGAGTGTTATTATCATTATTTCAGCTAAGATATCCGAACCAGGGAAGTAAATAAGCAATAAATGCTTGAATCTCCTAATGGTAGATTTGAGTCTTTGGTAAAAGAGACAAACTAATGTGAAATATAGGCAATGTGCTGCTCCATTGGCTCGAAAATGCTGCAAGGGAGAGGTGGGGGTGGGTATCGGCTGCTTGACTGAGCTGTGCCGAACAAAAGCCCTATGGTATCTCCTTTACAATGGCGGCTACAAAAGACCACTGTTCTCCAGGTTCAGCGGGCATTTCCTGCCCTTGCGTACCAGTTGGGTGTTTAATTTCATTGTTTCTATCACCACCATTTTCCGAGACCCAACCTGGCCCTTCTTTCTCAGTCGCTTAGCGAACAGGATTAGGGAAGAAACCTCCCACTAGCTCTCTGAGTTGCTCTCGACTGATGCTCACGCAGCGATGTGTCTGTCAGGCGCAGGATCCTTCCACTCCGGCTGAAAAGGTTTAATTTAGTGGCAGCTCCGACACCGACGCTCATTTGCCTGAATGCGCCTCAGCAGGCTTGAGAACTGAGTTTAATCTCTTCGACAATCTCGTTTCGCTCTCATTAACCAGCGCAGAGATGGCTCTGAAAAATGTGTGAAAACCCCTTCTAATGTGGGCCTGCTAGGAAGTGTGCTGGAGCAGCACTGATGTGTGCATTTCTCATGATGTAAGATTATACAGTATGGGTTTTGCCCATGCAAATTATGCTTAGGTTGCTAAGGTATCGATATTTAGTTACTAAGGTGTTCTGGGTGGTTGTAAGGTGCTTTTTTTACTGCCACAAGTCAATGATTATCTGGTCAGTCAAACAACATGTTTTTTTGTTGTTGTTGTAATGCCTGATGGCAACAGCTATCTAAAATCAATGACAATACAATGATATACAATTTATTATACACCACATTACACCTGTTCTAGCTGATTTGCATTGGTTGCCCATTAAAGGAGTAGTTCACTTTTAAAAAAACTTTTGCTGATAATTTACTCACCTCCATGTCATCCAAGATGTCCATGGCTTTCTTTCTTCAGTCGAAAAGAAATTAAGGTTTTTGATGAAACATTCCAGGATTTTCTCCATATAATGGACTTCAATGGGACCCAAACGGTTCAAGGTCCAAAAGACAGTTTCAGTGCAGTTTCAAAGGGCTTTAAACGACACCAGACGATGAATAAGGGTCTTATCTAGCGAAACGATGCGCCATTTCGAAAATAAATAAAACAGTTAAAGTATTATTAGCACAATTGCTCGCCTTGTTCTGTCCTGAGATGTACGTTTGTGATTCTCCTGTTCGAACTCGTTCATTAAAACGAACAAATCTTTTTTCGATTCATTTCGTTCGTTGAATGAACAAAATGACTCGAAAAAAGACTCGTTCAAAATGAACAAATCTTTTTTCGAGTCATTTCGTTCGTTGAATGAATAAAATGACTGAAAAAAGATTTGTTCATTTTAATGAACGAGTTCGAACAGGAGAGTCACGAACGCTCATCACAGATGCTCGCACAAGGCGAGCATTTGTGCTTATAAAACTTAAACTTTGTTATTTATTTTTTAAATGAGCGATGGTTTCGCTAGATAAGACCCTTATTCATCGTCTGGTGTCGTTTAAAGCCCTTTGAAGCTGCACTGAAACGGTCATTTGGACCTTGAACCGTTTGGTTCCCAATGAAGTCCATTATATGGAGAAAATCCTGGAATGTTTTCATCAAAAACCTTGATTTCTTTTCGACTGAAGAAAGAAAGACGTGGACATCTTGGATGACATGGGGGTGAGAACATTATCAGCAAAAGTTTTTTTAAAAGTGAACTTCAAAATTCTATTGGATTATTATTAGTATTAATATTAACATTGTTATTTCCTGCTTTTATATTTGCTCTGGCAATTTGAGTTGTAATATAAGTTTAAAGATTGAGCATTATTATTGCAATTGAATTATAGTAAATAAACAAACAGAACACTGCTAAATTAAAATTAAACTTATTTTACAAACATAATTTAACATCAAAATTTTTATTGAAAACAGAAAATGTGCATTGATTATCCCGGCAGCTTCAAAATGACCCAACATCATAGATTCTTTGTCAGAAAATAAATTGTTTATCAATATTTTGGTCCCTGACTTTTAATGGATTTTCTCACCCGCTTTATCGTCAGGCAAAACAACGGGGAAAAACAAGCCCCTCTTTTTAAAGTAATTTTAAGCTGCTTGATTTAAGGTATCTTCATGTCTGTTTATTTTAAGGGCTTTAGGGGTTTTTTTTTGAAATTTAAACTCGCGACTGACACCTGTGGCCAAAAAAAAAAGAACTGCCTTTCCCTTTTAGCTCGCTCTCGCAGCCGCGCCGTATGCACAATTCACAAGTCATCGCTGCAAGGAGGTAACTTTTTTAAATG
>CM070825.1:12683235-12742782 GCA_036326025.1 Chrosomus eos
TCTCATTGACTTCCATAGTAGGAAAAAATATATACTATGGAAGTCAATGGGACCAGAAACTGTCTGATTACTGATATTCTTCTAAATATCAGAAAATCGGCTGAATGGATTCGAAAATGATAAAACCCAACTGTTTAACTCTGGGGGAGTTGTAAAATGAGCCTATTTCCAAAAAAAGTAGAGTATCCCTTTAAATCTGGTTAAGCTTCGAACAAAAAATGGAGAAAATGACGTTCAGATCATTGTCCAGATCGGATTCAGGGCGATGATCAAAACACAAAAATCGGTTCTGGCAATTTACCAATATGAGCCAATCATAAAGCTCTGTTGGAGCCGTTTGTGGTAAGTTCCACTACTTTAATTGTTTTTCTATGTAGACATGCGATAGACGAACATCTGACCATTGCACCGCGTCTCATGCTCGAGACATGGCCTTCTTTTCCATTCATCAGGACTGCGGTATAAGTGCAATACTATAGCTTGTGTTTTTAAGAGCAAAACTACATTCTGTGTGATCATCCCCTAACACTCATAGGTAAAATATATATATATATATATATATATATATATATATATATATATATATATATATATATATATATATATATATATATATATAACTAAAATGAAACTTCAATTCATCCAGGTGGCTCAGTTATTTAAAGATCAGTTCTGATGATTAACATCTGGTATTTTGGCCCTGATGTGTGAACGGTCTCTTACCGTTAAAAGATGGAACGTGATTGCCTGAGGAGATCTGTAACAGAACGCCTACCGTATAACAGTGAAAACATGAAATGCCAGAAAAACTCGTTGATGAAAGTGTTAATGTTAAACATGCACATTCAGGAGAAAGTGCTCAAATGACACATTCATCTCTGGATTAGTGGCCTGAAGGCAGTTGTTCATGTATTTTGCAACAAAGACCCAACCACTTAAAAGTACTTCCTATTTAATCAAACTGGTTAGAATACACCCCAAACGGCCACAAGCTCGACTGAAGCACTGCGAAATGTCACGAACAGTCTATGAGCTGCATGTCAGGCAAAGTTCAGAAAGCCTTCCTTATGGCTCTTATGAAGTCTGCGGTTAGGATTATTATTCAAATTAAGTGATACCAAGATCCATAATGATTTCATTCTCCAGTAAATGTTCTTTTTGGTTGCAAAGCACAAATATCAGTTCGTGAATTTGAATTTCATGAATTATTAACTCATTTTTTTTTTTTTTTGTTAAATTGAAAGTTAAATTCAATTACTTTCTATGTAATACGTAATGCACTGTACCTTTAAACATTAGGGGTAATATTTTTAACATTTTGAAAAACTGTTAGAAAAAAAATCCAACAAGTATATAAATCAATTGTTAACATTAATATCTGTGCAGCTGTGTTGTATGTTTATATGTAAATAAATATCTAAGAGAGAAAACAAATGCTCAAGGAAACATTTAAAATGAGAAGACAGGGATTTACAATCTTTTTTCAATATTTACAAATCCTGCTAATAAATTCCACATAAATAACAGAAAATTAAATATTCAATCTTAAAGTCTAAATGACTTGATTGCCAAAACTGAGTGTTTGAATTCTTTATAAATGCTATGAGATCATGAAAGCCTAGTAATGATTTTTTTAATGGCATACTGTAGGTATGAATGCATACAGTGTGCATATACATTTTGTATGTTTTTTGAACATCCTTTTACATATGAACAAATATGTTTGCAAATTCTTTGAAGACAGAACTGGAATTGCTAAAACCAATAGAGGAGACCAAGTTCAATATTCTGACTCAAATCCATAGTGAAACTCTCATTTATCAATAAATAGAACATTTGTCCAAGAAAGAAATTTTCAATGAAAAAATGTATTTACAAAATTAAATCTTTTGCACTCTCTGTAAGGCTAAATTTAATTATCATGAAATCTTAGTAAGTTGGAAATAACAAGTGAAACACCATGGAAACCATATCAAATAGATAACTGTGTAAAATATGATTAATAGGTTAATGTATAATTCATCTCATTTATTATAAATATAGTCAAATTAACTTTTTTATTTTTAAATTAACGGAATTTACAGTTGGACATATTTACATATTTATGTAAAAGAGATGAACACTAATGAAATAATATAGTGTTGGAATATGGTCACACTTCAGGTTAGGATACAACTTTTTACTTAAAGTTAATTACTGCTTATTAATAGTTAGTAAGTTGTTAAGTTTAGGTATTGTGTAGGATTAAGGGATATGGAATACCATGCAGAATATAATATACGTACTAATAAACAGGCAATATCCTAGTCATATGCATGATAATAAGCAACTATAGTGAGAATTGGACCCTAAACAAAAGTATAATCATTATTAAATGTCATTAAAAAGTGTGATTAATTATAAAATGCAATTAAATGCTATAATAATCACACCCCCTGAACAGAACATAAATTCCACAATAAGGGATTTTTCATCTGAGCAATGCATGTTATAAATGTTGAGCACCATGGGAAATGCCTAATTTTTCGCTTCATGTAACACAATATAAAAAAAAAATCATAAAAGATATTATTATAAATAATACTATTTTATAGGAAAATCACTTTCCCTTCCAGGCTCATTTACACAAAAATTATCCAATCACAGCAGAGAGTGAGAGACAGAAAGAAAGAGAGCGAGAGACATGCAGAGAGAGTGAAGGAACCTTCAGCAATTTTATGAAAATATTTGATCGTGCCCTTGAATGCTTGCCATGCATGAACATGCTGTTGGTATATGGCACAAGCTTCTCTTTGTTTCCGGATGTGGGGAAAAAACATCCAATAGATGCTAAAATAAGAACAGGAAGGAAGCAGGGGGTGGGGTGGCAGCGGCGAGCTACGGGGGAGGACGAGAGAGTGGGAGTGAGAGAGGAATGTTCCCTTTTCACTCCATTCTCTCTTTCCGACACACACACACACACACACACACACACACACACACACACACACACACACACACACACACACACAACACAGTCTGTGAGAGGAATGTTACATTACAGTTATTTACCGTGCGAGTAGTGGATACAAGAGTTTGCAACTTTAACAAGCTTTATGATTCATTAAGCTTCATGGAGAGCGTGTGCAGACGCCGCGAGTCTCTTTTGTACGGGCTCCTCAGACATTTAAGAGGCCTGACAGACACTAGATAGAACAAGTTCTTCTTTTTGATGAGTCAACAAGTCAAACTGACACGGCGCTCCAGCTGAAGGGGCCCTGGGCAGAACACACTCGTTTATCACTGTGTACACACACTTCTGCGGCTGATCTCAGAACAGCACGGACAGAGACTCGAAGACAATGTACCTGGACAGGTTATAAATACAGATGGGAAAGTAAGAAAGACTACAGCCTTACAAAAATTGACTGTGGTGGTACCATGGTTAAGTCGTATCACATGGTGATATCAAGGTATTTACAAGGAACACAGTATTTTAGTCGTATTTTAAAAAGGTTTGCACGTATCCTTTACAAAAACAGTAGAATTGTATTAAAATATACTATTTTATGGTGTTTTGGACACACTTGCAGCCATCACCTACACGTTTTCATCAACTTACAGGTTGTAAAGTTTACTGTAGCAATGTGGGTGCTCAGTTTTTTCTGTCATTAGGCCAAAATCTCATATTATAAAAGATGAAGTGCTAGTACGCACAGGCTATTTAAAGCTATTTTAGTATTGGTTATGACTCAACGACAAATGCCAGACTGAGACACTTTTCTCCACTTCTCAAATCCATAAAACGATGGCCTTTAAATATAGTGTTTCTTTAGTAGAGAAAATGCTGTACTTATTCAAACGACCAGTTCTTGATTTACTATTGCATTGCAAACAAGCATAGATGCAATGCATTGTTATTGGACTCATGGACTGCGTGTGGCACTTTATTCACGATAGAGGCGGGTGAAGGTATGAGGTTTGACTGCCAATAAGTTTAGTCACAATCTTTTAAATTATTTTCATAGGTTAAATATTTGCAAAACCCACAGACGGACATAAAAGGTGACCAAAAGTAATGATTTATGAAAATAGAATATGACGATGTGATCATATTTTTGCTGGTTTTTGGCAGCTCATTCAGCTCTCCGGTTTATAACTGTATTTAATACAGTCTTTCGGACATACCCAACATGTGAACTGTCTGCCGAGGGTTTCATAAAGGTGGCAAAATTTATGTTTCTGGTGTATTTTCTGAAAAGCAACAAATAAAGCGTATTGGAAATATAACAGTGATCCGATGGCAGTAGCTGTCGAGTCAACAGCAGTATAATGATGTAGTTCTCTCTCGAGTTAAGAGTCAGTTAAAGGCGCTGTATGTTTTTTGACTGTACTAAAGCATAAAAATACCATAATATGTTTGCAGATATTTAGGAAACATGTTAAGTTCACATACTTATTTCCCAGAAAAACAAATGATAGAGCTAGTCTGTGAAATGTGCGTTCTGTGTCAGAATGTCTGTTTTTGTTTTGGATTGTTTGATCCCGCCCACTTCCAGTTTACCCAATAGTATTTCGACACCCCGGGTTGCCAGTTGGTGTAAAACACGGCGTATTGCAGCGATGGAAGCACCAGCATGCAAACTGAGTCAGAGATCACAGATTCGACCTGACCTAAAAGGTCTCAGCATCCATCTAAAAACCTCTATAACTAGAGATTTATTACAACACAGAAATAAACTAATCAACTGTTGTCGCCTTCCATTGTCAATTGCGCTCGTTCCTGTTGCTCTTCCCTCAACCTGGCAACCCACATGAGGAGGAGGGGAAACAACTCTCGCCAATATTTTGAATATAGACTGCAGTACCCATTTCAACCACTAGCTGTGAATATTACATACTGCACCTTTAATGGTTACAACAGTTCACTCTACACTGTACCAGTAGACTTAACTGAGGAATCAGACCTGGAAATGACCGTGAAGAACCGATAAGCTTCTGATACGAGCAAACTGAGAAGTTGACTTGAATGAGGGGCAAAATTACTTTTTTTTCAATGGTTTCTCATAGTTGTAAATAGGTGAGTCGATTAAGACAAGTTTGTTCAATTTACAGTATATACTTTATACATGTAAAACATCTGTTTCACATCGTAATTGGATGCTTTTTGTCTTCAATGTTTGAATACCGGTGTGTATTTTTTTATTTTAAGCGTTTTATTTTCATCATATGATACATATAACATCAGGACATTTCAGATATTCAGCGTCACCCGTTAGTGTCAATATTAAGCGCTTCAATAATAGCATTGCGTATACGTGACGTAACATTACGTTAAAGAACTGGTGAACCTTTTTTGAAGGGGTTCATTAAAACAAACTGCCTAAAAGAACTAGTTTGCAGAAAAGAATCAGACTTCTCCTTACTAATATAATGGTATACTTTGATGAAACTTATATTGCCATTTAAAAACCATGACATATGATAATCACCAGTACTATGGTATAGATCATTTGATAATATCACTGAACTATAGTCTCACCACAATGCCTGTGACATTACAGACAGAGGGATTTAGGTGGAGAAGAGCAAAGCCAGCAGCCAGCTGACCTCCGGTGAGAGACTGTAGTAAAACAGCAGAGGCTCTGTGTGTGCGAGAGGAAGGCTGAGGGCACCCGGCGCCAGGAGCCAAGACTGTCACCTCAACACACACACACACACACACACACACACACACACACACACACACACACACACACACACACACACACACACACACACACACCACACACACACACACACACCACACACACACACACACACACACACACACACACACACACACACACACACACACACACACATTCAGGTGCAATCCGCAGCCTGCAAACACTACACCTCTCTTTCTTGGAATATTTTACTGTTACACAGTAAAAAAATAAAAAATAAAATCTGTATTAAAGTAATACAAATATAATGAGAAAATTCATTGAGAATAATGATCATAAGAAAGAAAGAAAGAAAGAAAGAAAGAAAGAAAGAAAGAAAGAAAGAAAGAAAGAAAGAAAGAAAAGAATGTGCTTAATTGCCATGAAAATGGTCATAACATTTTCTTTATGCAAAGCTTATGCAACATTTTATGAAGAAAATTATGAAGAATCTCTTTTTTCATTTTAATTAATTAGCCTTTATGCTTATTTACATAAAAACAATATTGTGATACAGCAATTTTCCTGTATTAGATAGATAGATAGATAGATAGATAGATAGATAGATAGATAGATAGATAGATAGATAGATAGATAGATAGATAGATAGATAGATAGATAGATAGATAGATAGATAGATAGATAGATAGATAGACTGAGAAATGCGTCACTGAGTTGAACAAAAGGAGACGCAGGCAGTGGAATAGGAAATAAATAAAGTTATTAGACGTGAGTTGAACTTTTTTTTACCTGAGTGCCACGTTTTTAGAATGCCGTTTCACTGGCGGCAAAACACGTGTGCAGCCAAACACGTTCGTCAAACATAAAAACAATAGGAACAATAGCGCAATGAAATGCAAAAACTTGTGAAGAACTGTTTGTTTGATATTTCATGTTTGCATGACGGTGACAGGCTGAAAGGTGCCGTTATTTTATGTGTTCACTGTAAATAATAGCCTGTTACTGTCTGGTGTTATTTATTGCTATTACTTTTTGGCTAAGAAATGTTTAGCATTTTCTGAGTAGGCTATATAGGATATGCTTAAGATAAGTTCATTCAATATTTGCATATTTCCCAAGATATTTAACAAATAAGTCATTTACATTTACATCATGTTTATCTCTTCAGGTTGCGCTTGGAATATAACTTTTTTAACCAGAGAGTTAATAAAGACAATGTTAATTAATCCATAGTATAGTTACATTTTTAAATTGACTAGTTAAACATTCAATTTTTTTTTTTTTTTTTTGGTCATATCAGCCAGCCCCACCACATTGTTTCATTTCCCTAACCCTAACAGTTTCATTTTAAAATATTAGGATGTTCTCTTTGCCAGGGGTGGTTGAAAGCATTCGGATGAATGGTTTGAAGGAAGGAAATAGGTTGTGCAACTCCAATGACTTTTACAGTCATCAGATCCTTTATGTGAAATCAGTTCAAATATCAGACTTGGACAATGAATCATTGCCATTGAATTCAACTGTTATACATGATCCCGCACCAATATTTTAATCTGCAAAGCTAATTCATTGAATTGAGCAATAACATATGAGATAAAAGTGAGAATAACTGTTATGTTCTAAAGCAAACGTAAGTGGTGCCAGAAAGTTGCTACATGGAGTTCGGTGTGGTTTATAATGTGTCGCAATGCAGTTGCTAGTGTTTTCTGGTCGAAATGCAAGAAAAGTGACCTCACACATGCACGATTTGAAGTCTTGTTCATGTTTGTACCCACCGAACAGCAACAGGATGGGTTAAATGAGAAAACTTCCACTTTAGGGTTAGTAGTTTACTCAAATCCCAAACCGTAATCGTGTGCAATAGTTGTAGTGTGGAAAGCCACACTGGTTTGACTCAATGTGATCACAATTTTCTTTTAATGACTGAAATTAGTTCTATATTTTCTTCCCACAATCTATGATGAGGATATGAGCAGAGATGAGTGCCAAAGCAGTGTCAGAAATGCAACATTGAGCATTCTTTAGTCAGCATGTCATTCTCAAGAGACAGAGAAAATGCTGTCAGTGCCACATTTCATATTTTAGGCTTCTGTGAATATGAGACACAATGTGTAGATGCTTAAAGAAAAAATGAACTACACTTTTCTGGCAAAAATCTGACATTAGACAAGAGTAAAAAGGGGGATATTTAAAAATATAAATAAATAAACTTGATGCAACAAACAGAACAAATAAACAAATCTTGCGAAATCCTAAAGGTATTTGGCAACAGTAAACCGTTAGGAACATTACGAAAACAAACATTGCATCTTTGTCAAAAGGTTATTCTCAGGTTACAGAGCATAAACCTCAGAATGACAAACAAAGATGACCTTGAAGTTACCTCTCTGGGCGAGCTCTGGTCTGCATTTTTCTGAACATTACATCATGCAATTGCAAAAGGACCTTTTTAAGATATGACTTATGGCGTTTTTTGTCCTTTTTGGAGCTTGATAGCCACTGCTTCCCACCTACTTTCATTTTAAGGAAAGAAGCAGCTCGTTCTGATAAACATCTTCTTTCGTGCTCCACCGACAGTCGTATGAGTTTGGAACAACACTAAAGTGAGTACATTTTAAAGTGCCCCTGCAGTCAACGTATCTTTGATCATCAAAATGACATATTTAAAAAAATCCTGTGAAAACAGTTTCTTCATGCCTTGAAATAGCTTGAATGTAACTCTACACCCTTGCTTCATTTAACATACAAGGAACCATGAATATGCAAATGAGTCCCCACTCACTCGCAACAGCTCAGACGACCTGATCCACTCTGTCAAACGCTGCACAATGGCACAAATATTGGTTTAATCCAGCCATATTTGAACCAAAAACTGATTCAGAAGGAGTGAATTAAACAGGGTTGTCGATAAATCAGAATGGAAATGCGTTTTATGTATCGCTCACTACAATGCCGGACACGTAACGGTAATTGATATGATCAGCCTTTGGCTTGACTACTTTTTCAAACATCTAATATTGTTTATTAAAGCTGCAGTCCGTAGCATTTTCCCTTTTTGTCGCCATCTCTGTTCGAAATCTGTAACTGCAGTGATTCGCGGAATTATAATCTTTACGTGGGTTGTAAATCGGCATGAAACAGCGCGGATGAACACAGTGTTTTGAGGCGAGTGCTGCTGTCAATCACCGCACTGTGTGGATACTGTCATTCAGAATCACAGATTCACGTTTTGAAAGCTTGACCAACATAAGAATTTTCACCAGAAAATGTCTTCTGAACAAGTAAGTAACATCCATTTTTGTTCTGATCAACTAAGGGGGGAAAAAGCATTCGACATGACAAGCGATCGTTAGATTTAATCAGCGCGATTTACAGCAACCGTGCAAATATAGCCTACTTTGTTCTCAAATTGTTCATGTTAACAACATCAGCATTGCGTGACTAACGTTATTTAATGTGTTTTATGGTTACCTGTGTAGTTCAGAATTCATATTCTCCATAATAGCTAAACGAGAAAGGCACAACAAAGGAAACTCCATAACTATGGAAGCAGAATAGTCTCAATTGTAATTCACGCAAAAAACATCATTCACACATGCGTAAACAATTTCACATGCATGAAACCTAATTCACGTACTCACAAAAAAAATTCACGTGCGTAAAAGAAATGTGTATTCACAAAAAGCAATTCACATGCGCAAAATAAACTTAAATATTCATAAAATACATTTCACAAATGCAAAACACAATTCGTATATATACAACTGTGCACAAAAACCTTTAAATGTTTAAAATGTACGAGCTTATCCTTGAATGTGAATGTGCAAATCGTCACTCACGTACGAATCGCGCTGGATTTGTGTGTGTGTGTTTTGAGACTTTCCTGGCAGTGCTTTACTCGTAACACAGAGCACTCGTACTCTTTAGCCAATCAGATTTAAGCTTATCAATCGACCAATCAGTATCACGTGAGGGCGGGCCTACCTGCATGTTACGTCATCAGCTTTCGACCAGTTCATGGCTGAGCAGAGGTAAGTGCAGTTGATCAATTCATTTCTGTTTACTGAAGTTATAGTTCGAGATCAGTTGAAGCAAGTTTATTAACTGCTATTTAGTCCACATGTGAACATAACAATTCATTTTTAGTATTGATGGATTTTCATTCTGGCACCACACATTCAACTGATGATAATGTAGCCTATGTAATAATGACGTGCATAGAAGACATCGGTTTTGTTTTAAGCTGCATATATTATGTAGTTTTATCGTTTCAGATTTCCGAGACGGATGATGTATAAAGTTGCAGACAACCAGTACTGTGATCTTACCTTTCCTACTGTAATTCTTCCAAAACAGTCACGTTGAAGCCATCCATTTTGACAGTTGTTTCAACAAGAGGTTGCTATGTTATAAAAATATTCAAAGACATAGTTACATTGATGTACACGTTTTATTATTTGAAAGTTTCTAAATCATTTGGGAATAAATATAAAATGACTTGATCATTAATGTTCCTGTTATATATGAAGATCATGAACTGACAATCTTAACTATGAAGCACAGCATTCAGTACAGAGAAATATACATATCTTCCAGAGTTGTGAGATCCAGTCAAGAGTTTTATTTGCTTTTAGAGTATATAAATGCAATACATCAAGTGAAAAGTTAACAAATGAATGGTGTTCAATCCAGTCATCATCAGTAGACCTCTGTTAGGACATATCAGATTTTGGTCTGATATTTATAATAGTAAAAACCTATAGTACAAGAGGTGCAGACAGAGGATGTGGGAGATTAAGTGAGGGTATTTGAATAGAGTTTACTGAGTAATCTTAATTGCCTCTCTGTGATAAGTATACCTTGGTCTGATCATCATAAAATCAGATTTGCCTGTTTTACTATGCAAAGTAAAATGAATAGTTCACAACATTGTCCTGTGACACTAAAAACCTTGAGATGACAATACAGCACAAAACATAAGGAAATGAATGTTGAATATATTGGTACCACTTTTACAATAAGGTTCATAAGTTAACATTAGTTAATGTAACAAACCATGAGCAATATATTTGTTGCTGTGTTTGTTAATCTTTGTCAACGTTAGTTAAAAATATAGCTGTTCATTATTAGTTCACAGTGCATTAACTAATGTTAACAAGATTTTAATGAAGTAATAGTAAATGTTGAATTAACACATTAATAAATGCAGTATACATGCAGTTCATTATTAGTTCATTTTAATGAAACGTTATTGTAAAGTTACCAATTAAGACATTAATACTAAAAAAAGAAAGTATAAAAGAGAATAAAGAAACCACATGAATTAAGATGTTTGTGACTGCTATCCAGATGTCATGCCATAGGTGAGTAATCCTGAAAAAGGCAGAGAAACAACAAATGTTTAATAATTTAACAACAAATGGCAAATAAACAACGTGTTCATTAAAATAGGTATATTCACTATTTAAAGAACAATCTCGATGGGTATTGATTGACACCAGATGATTGTTTTGCGATCATTAGCATGTAACATTAGCTGAGAGCTGTCTGTACCTGCAGCTAAAATATGACAAAACAGGCATACTTTTTGACAGGATATGGGACATCTGATTACCACAACACTTGCTTACATCGGTTAATAATAGTTAATAAACTATTGCTTCAACTGATCTCGAACTATAACTTCAGTAAACAGAAATGAATTGATCAACTGCACATACCTCTGCTCAGCCATGAACTGGTCGAAAGCTGATGACGTAACATGCAGGTAGGCCCGCCCTCAGGTGATACTGATTGGTCGATTGATAAGCTTAAATCTGATTGGCTAAAGAGTACGAGTGCTCTGTGTTACGAGTAAAGCACTGGCAGGAAAGTCTCAAAAACACACACACACAAATCCAGCGCGATTCGTACGTGAATGACGATTTGCACATTCACATTCAAGGATAAGCTCGTACATTTTAAACATTCAAAGGTTTTTGTGCACAGTTGTATATATACGAATTGTGTTTTGCATTTGTGAAATGTATTTTATGAATATTTAAATTTATTTTGCGCATGTGAATTGCTTTTTGTGAATACACATTTTTTTTACGCACGTGAATTTTTTTTGTGAGTGCGTGAATTAAGTTTCATGCATGTGAAATTGTTTACGCATGTGTGAATGATGTTTTTTGCGTGAATTATAATTGAGACTATTCTGCTTCCATACATAACTGTGTGAATTAAGAAAACGTACTGTTACACGATTGAACTATTGAAATGTCTTACTTGTTTCTTACTTGTTCTTCTTCCGTTTCGAACTCCTTCAAATCACTGAGTTCACGCACCTTTCAAAAGCCCCACCGATGTGTATCCTTGTGTTCGCATGAGACGGTTTCTTTCTCTTTCCACCTTAAATCCGAAGTACGAAGTCTTTTGGGTTTTATAACTGGTTAATCTCCAGTTGACACTGATGATTGTTGTTTGGATCTTTCTGGATCCGCCATGAGTTTAATCATGTAAAGTGCTGCGAGAAAAGCCCATCTCTACATCTCCTCACGCGCAGTATAGCCGGCGACGGCTAGCCGAAACTCCTTCTTTATGTGTACGGATGTGACGTAATGACGCAAAGACATGCTCGAATTTCCCGCGAAAACCCACCAGTACCACTGGAATTAAAATCATTATTACAAGCTAACCGTTTTGAATCTAGCTATGGCAAGCAGATAGTTTTCAACACTGGCTGAAGATGTTTTTTTTTAAATAATTAATTTGGATTATTTTTAACTTAAAAATGTCCATGTCCCCATTCGCCATCTCAGAGTCAGACAACTGCCTTAAAAACGCGTTGAACAACTTAGAAAGGCATATAGGCCTAGTTCATCATAACGCCATAAGCCCCGCCCCACACATTGACGGGATTGGTTACATGTTTGTGACGGTAGGAAACAGGCAATTTCAAGCCATGTTTTTGAGACTGTCTTTAGTACACTGCAGTTTAAGGAGATACTCAGCAATGTTGTTGACTGATGAATTAACATTCACTGTTAAACGTTGATAAATGTTAAATGTTGTTAAACAACATTAGACACTTGATTTTCACTTGTTTTTTCCTAGATGAACTATCCCTTTAATGCCTGTGCAGACTTTTAGTTTACATATTAGCACCTCCCCATAGACATTTTACTACAAGCTGAAAACAGCAGAACTCGACAGAGGTCAAAAGGTTAGACTTCTGATACAGTTAATGAAGGTTCGGAGATTGTTTAGCGAACATGACCAGAACCAGCAACTAAAGTGTGAGTGTGAAATGAAGACTCAAATCAGGTTGTTGTAAAAAAAGCCTCTAATCAAATATAATCTAAATCTAACGAAAACTAACTTTTTAATCCTTTGACACATGACTCAACATTTCCAATTCATAATTAGGGCCAGTCGATACAGTTCATAAATTGCAGAATATGCCAGATGTATTATTAAAATAAGAGAGATCATACAAATTACATTATTTTTGTTTTTGTTTCATACTGTCCTGAACAAGTTGTTTCACATAACAGATGTTGACATGCACCGGTAGTTCAAAACAATAACTGGCACTGTTCTTCAGAAAAAAAAAAAAATACAGGTCCTGCACATTCTTTGGTTTTCTAGCATCTTCTCCATATTTGTAACCTTTCCTAACAGTGACTATGACAATTGAGAGACCCATAGACAACTATTAGGTGAAGGTGAAAACATGCATTGCTGCTCAAGATGGCATCATGACGCATAAAGAGCCGTGGGTTGTAAATGTTCTTATTTTGTTTAAAGATCTTCTTTTTTTCCCCTTTACCACAGCCCTTTCGTATACATAACATATTTACATGTTTCCCCGAAGACAAAATTAGAACAATTTACCAAATTTACAATTTCATCCAATTCAAAAAGTTTTATGCATTTTCTGCAAGGGGTATGTAAACATAAAAAACAGCATAATTATTATAAACTACTATTTGCAATTTTACTTGTGATGAAGTATTGAAATTAAGCAAAATCTAAATACGTATCCTTAAAAGATCCTTGTCTCTTTGTCTTTATTTTCATGCAATGAAAGTCAATGATCAACAAAACCACCAACATTCTTCAAAACATCTTCTTTTGTGTTGAAGACTAAAGTTGCTTCTACAGGTTTGAAACGGCATGAGGTTGAGTAAATGATGACAGAATTTTCCTTTTTGGGTGAACTAACTCTATAAGAAAGAAGTTATAATAGTATTTCTGTATTTAAATGTCTGTATATACAGTATAGTCATTGTATATTTAATAGTAAATAAAACTTTAACTGAAGTTTTAAATCAGAAATGCTATGAAAACTTCTGTCTTAAAATGATAGTTCACCCAAAAATAAAAATTCTGTCATATATGGTGAAAGCTGAAACAAGTTTTTTTTACTAGCTACATAATACAGTAGCTACAATATACAGCATGTATGGAATATGTTTGTTTGCCACCCACTCTCTCCTGAAGTTGTGCTTTGACTTTGAGTCACGCAGAGAGGAAGAGAAAGAGAAGCAGGAGGGAGGGATAAGAGTGTGGAGGGAAAGGAGAAATAGAGAGGGCTTGTGCTCCTTTTCAGGGCTGTGAGCGAGGAGCCTGGGAACGTGGAGCAGTTTGGCCAGGCTGATAGAAATATCCCGAGTTGAAATGTAAACAGGCCTGATCTCTGATCTACCCAGAGAGCCCCTGATGTGACCCGGCATTCCACCCAGGGGTTCAACACTGACATCAGGAGCCCACTCTCTCATTTCCTGGGCTGGACGGAGAGCCCTCGGAAAAGTGGGATGTGTTTGAAGTTTCACAAATCAAATCACAATTCTATGCCTGGGACATCTATTGTCACTTATAATTTGGGAAATTTCAGATGAGGCGAGTAAAGTTGTCTCAAACACTCTCCGGGCTGGGACGATTATTTTCCCTATCGATTATTCGCTTATTTATTTATTTACGATTAATCGAACGCATATAAATATGTATATTTTTCTTACAAAAACCTATCGCTTTGCTTTAGAAGGCCTTTATTAAAGGATTAGTTCACTTTTTAAAAAACTTTTGCTGATAATTTACTCACCCCCATGTCATCCAAGATGTCCATGTCTTTCTTTCTTCAGTCGAAAAGAAATTAATGATTTTGATGAAAACATTCCAGGTTTTTCTCCATATAATGGACTTCAATGGTAGCCAAAACGGTTCAAGGTCCAAATGAGTTTCAGTGCAGCTTCAAATCACTTTAAACGACACCAGACGATGAATAAGGGTCTTATCTAGCGAAACGATGCGATGACTCGAAAAAAGATTTGTTCATTTTGATGAACGAGTTCGAACAGGAGAATCACGAACGTGCATCTCAGGACAGAGCGAGGTGAGCATTTGTGCTAATAAAACTTAAACTGTTTTATTTATTTTCGAAATGGTGCATCGTTTCGCTAGATAAGACCCTTATTCATCGTCTGGTGTCGTTTAAAGTCATTTGAAGCTGCACTGAAACTCATTTGGACCTTGAACCGTTTTGGCTACCATTGAAGTCCATTATATGGAGAAAATCCTGGAATGTTTTCATCAAAATCATTAATTTCTTTTCGACCGAAGAAAGAAAGACATGGACATCTTGGATGACATTGGGGTGAGTAAATTATCAGCAAAAGTTTTTTTAAAAAGTGAACTACTCCTTTAACCGCCTGGAGCCGTATGTTTTTTTCATTTTTGATTACTTCTTTGATGGATTAATGTGCTTTTTTGGGCTTCAAAATCTAAGGTACCATTCACTCCCATTGTAGAGATTGGAAGAGCCAGGATATTTTTGAATATAACTCCAATTGTGTTAGGCTGAAAGAAGAAACTCATACACCATGGCTTGAGGGTGACTAAATTATGGGATAATTTTCATTTTGGGGTGTACAAACCCTTTAATGCCAGCGCATTCCTAATTATTATGTTAAGTTAACACGTTTTGTGATATTTTATTTAAAAAAATGGAAGAAGTTTGCATTGTTGTGTGTGAAAACCAGTTAAAATCATAATGTGAAACACAAATTGATCTAACCTTCTCAGGGAGAACTAGACTTTCACTGTTTGTCAGTTTTTCATTAATGGCAGATGCTAATGGTTAGAGAACCCTTGATAATGTGGTTAATCTAATGTTGTTTACAGTGAAATTATGTAATGATGGAAAGTGAAAGGCTAACTGATATCACAGAGGAGTGTGGATATTTGAGTCATATCAGTCATTTATTCAACTCCCACATAATGTATCTGGGGTTGAACATTCACAAAGGCATAATTTGTGGGTTTTGTGGGTTATTGTTTTTGCAGCAGAGTCACAGATTGTATCATCCACTCATGGCCCTTGCATACACACCTGGGGATGCAGTTTCCCACAAGGGTTGAATTTCAGGTGAGTTCAACAGAGCACAAGACTTGTCGAAAGATATAGTGAACAACCCCCTCTAACGCTTCTCCTCTTTTTTCTGCTCCGTTCTATTTACTCGACAGAAAAAAACCTGACAGATATCGGAGTGGTCTCTGTGTTTTCTCTGTGCTAGGGAAATCACACTATGCATGAATGTGTCTATCAATTCACAACCACTGGCTGGTGCAAAGAGAGTCAACACAACTCTTCCCCACTCTGCTTTGCTACAGGAATATTCTTTGTGTCCCCACAAGACATTTAATTTTTTGACGAGCCATGTCAGTCTCTGAGTAACATGTAATTTATTTAAGCCACAAAATAAACAAAATCAAACATAGTTTACGCTTCACGCACGTTATCACGTCCGTCAAAAACTGTTGCTAGCTGTCGGTTGAAATTATTAGAACTAAAAACATTAGCACTCACTTGACACATTAAATCACTTCACTGAATAGTTTTACTAAATATTTCCTTAAGATCCATCTGTTTTCAAATTCACATCATTTGAATATCAGGACATCGATGTCTGTCAAAAACAAATGTGCACAATACACGGTAGTATTTACGAGAAGCCGAGTACACGCTTTTCCTGGAAAACCCACAGTTTCGAATGTGCCATCGCTTTCCGAGAAAAGGGATAAAATGGCTTCAACGTTCTGTCTGTCAGAGACAATAACATGCATAATACATAAAGAAATTAAATCAAAATGATCAGGAAACTGAGTGTAAATGCAATGCAAAGAGAATAAACGCCAAACCAATTGAACATCATTAGTTAGTGAACAAATTTTAGTGAACTTCATTCCATATTTGTTGGTTCCTGACGGAAACAAGAAGCTGTAAGTTATATTTTGACAGATTATTTAGAACTACGCATTCTGATTCTGACAATATTTGAAAAAAATATATGGTAACGCTTCCTTTTACAGTCCAGTTACCCATGTAAATACTATGTACTTATTTTAGTAACTACAATTACTGGGTAATAACTAGTACTAACCCTGAACCTACCCCTAAACCTACCCCTGTTCCATGTACTTACCTTATATTAGCCAGTACTTTCTAGGTAAGTACACTGTAAGTACACTGTAAGTACTGTAGGCTACTGTAAAAGGAAGCGTTACCCAAATGTTTAATATTTTAATATTTTTCAATAACCCTTTTTTCATAATTTTGCCAACAGATATCATTGATTTGGCTGATGTAGGATTCAGGGACTTGACAAGGGATTTTATAATGTAGTTTAATCACTATCTTCTCAGTTGTTTAAGGCAATTAAGGCAAGATTTGGGCAATTATCAAAGTTTGATAAAAGGTTAAAATAAGTTAAATTTAATAGGTAAACATTTTTTAAATTTAAAAAACTTAAAATAAGTAAAATTTTCCAATAAAAGATAATAATTTTTACATGTTTTGGTCCATTTAATTACCCCTGTGCAGATTTTGAGCCATAGTATATATATTATATATATATATATATATATATATATATATATATATATATATATATATATATATATATATATTACCGTTCAAAAGTTTGGGGTCGGTAAGATTTTTAATGCTTTTAAAAGAAGTCTCTTCTGCTCACCAAGGCTGCATTTATTTGATTAAATATACAAAACAACCCCAGTAATATTGTGAAATATTATTTCAAATGTAAAACAGCTGTTTTCTATGTGAATATATAGTAAAGTGTAATTTATTCCTGTGATCAAATCTGAATTTTCAGCATCATTACTCCAGTCTTCAGTGTCACATGATCCTTCAGAAATCAGTCTAATATGATTATTTGATGCTCAAGAAACATTTATGATTATTATCACAGTTGAAAACAGTTGTGCTGCTTCATATTTTTGTACAAACCGTGATTCATTTTTTTCAGGATTCTTTGAAAGTTCAAGGGAAAAGCATTTAATTAAAAAATAAATATTTTGCATTATTATAAATGTCTTTACTGTCACTTTTGATCAATTTAATGCGTCCTTTCTGAAGAAAAGTATTCATTTCTTTAAAAAAAAATATCGACCCCAAACTTTTGCACAATAGTCTATATATATCTTGATGTGCAAATATTTGTATGAACAAAAAAAATAAATAGCAAATAGCAAAGTCAATATGCAGACTTCAAAAGTACTCTCCACATCAAGACAAACATGCAGTTGAAAGAGTTGAAGACAACAATCAAGCACACATTCCAGATCCAGGACAGATATACTATACCACAGGATTAATAGAGCCCATTAAAATATGACTGAAACTTTAATTAAGCCACAAACTACATTGTCACATACGCATGCTTCTCATGGCATGTTTCTAACTTGTATATAACGGCCTAGAAAGTTCTTTCAGTTTCATCATTTCCCTTGGTTATAACTCTAACAGACTAAAACTCAGAATTTGGGTAACAGAGGCTGATCCTAGACGCTGAGGGGGCGATTTCTGCCTGCAGCCATCATGTTGTGCAAATGGAGGTAGGGATGTATATGCCGAATGGTTTCAGCACTCTTCAAAGCCCCAGTCATGTCTCAGACTGTGAATAAAACATGAGGTATACACAAGGCGCACCTCACAAAGAAACCTCTAGGAGAGCCAGCACAGATGAAGAGGGAATGCTTTTGATTTAAGCAGCATGAGCAATCCTACTTGAGTTTTCTAAAGTTCTCTTCTATTTATGCCTCAGCCTTCCACTTGTACATTTTTATCTTGTTTTATAGGTCACACTTAATGCTTATAATGCATTTGTTGCTGCACATAGCTCAGATTAAAATGATCAACAAGCCTCCAAAATCCTCAGACTTAGCCTTAAATGACATACCCACAGATCACCCTCTATCTGTTTGATGGCTGTCGGATGCATTTCGCACAAGAGCTGACTGAAAATCTGACAGGCCTAACAAAATGTTCTTCAAAAGGCAGAACGCACCAATCCGCATGAAACAGTAATTTTTATGGAGTACCAAATTGATAAAATCATTGAGAATTGTCCCATTGGTTTGGTCTAAGATTGCCAGGTTAGTGGTATCAAATCTTTAAATGATACTCAAGAGTTGCACAAAAAACGCCCCAAATTTCATATGTCCCTCAAAAAAAAAAAAAAAAAAGTAAGAATAAACTGCAAACTGGACCACGCTTTATGCTGACAGTCAAAAATGTGACTCTCCTTGACTTTTTAACCAGTTGCTTAGGCTTTCTGCCAAAACATGAGTGTGCTCATGTAAGACTGATTCATTTTCATGTCAACATGAATATCAGCCATGGGACGAACTGCCCAGGGACCCATTCATTTCCCCTCAAGTAAGGCACAGACAGTTTTGCTGGGCTTAAAGTGGCCTCCAAGGAGCTGGACTGATTGTTTCACATTCAGGTGGAGTGAAACTAAGCCTGGGCCTTCAGCTTCCACTCCTAAAGCACTACAGCCAAGAAACACCAGGAAACACTTTGACATTTCCTTCTTCCACCTATTATTCCTAATGCCTGCCTGTCATGCTTAATTATGTCCAATTATGTTGCTACATCCTTAAAGTTAGATTGAAGGTTTAGTCTTTCCAATAAGCATTGCTTATGGGATAGTTTACTTAAAAAAAATTACTCATCTTAACACCTTTCTCATATGGCTTTTTCTTCTGCGAAACACAAAAGAAGATATTTTGAAGAATGTTTCAAATGTTTTTGTCCAACAAGTTATAGTCAAAGACTCTATTGACTTTCACTGTATGGGCACTGAAACATGTTTCAAAACATCTTTTTTTGTGTGTTCCATAAAGGAAAGAAAGTCAAACGACATGAAACGAAATCTAAAGTTGAAGGACATCAAGGAAAAACATTGAAGACAGAAATTGTTATTCTATAAAGTGTGAACTGAATATATTGTTTTCGGATGCTTAATTGCAATTAAATGAAAATATATTATAGCTTGAATTTATATTAAATTCAATAAGCTGAAGTTTTAAATACTATTCTTGACCTATACTATAGGACACAGAAAATGTGGTAAACTAAAATATACTTTAAAATGTTAAATACAGTATTTGCAATGATGAAGTTGCAATTCAGTACATTTTAAATATATTTAAATGTAATATTGAATAAAACACTAGTTACAATAAAGTGTATGTTAGTTAACACAACACAATAAGTGTACTTCTTTAAAGCATGATCAAATATTATTAAAAATCAGTGCTGGGCAACGATTAATTGCAATTTAACGCAAACAAAATAAAATATTTCTTAAATATATACATGTATATGTGTGTATTTATATATACAAAATTATTACACACAGTACACACACATGTATTATGGAAACACAATTTTTTTTTTTTTTGGATGCGATTAATCATTGCCCAGCACTATTAAAAATGTACATTTTATGTGTGTTAATAAACATATTGCACCCTCTTTAGGTACACATACGTGGCATTTCATTTCATTTATATTATATTATCTTCAAGAACAGTTTTGACAAATTTACTTTTTAAGATTTGAAGTACACTACAATTGCATATTCACAATTGCATTTATGAAAGTACTCCATGAACCATGCATTATAAAAGAATATCATTGAAGATTGTTTAATTGATATAAACTTGGTAAATTGAAGGTTGATCTCTTTAGATAAACAAACATAGCATTCATACTATCCCACTTTCTCTTCCATGAGAGGATATTCCACAATCACCCTCTGTTCCCAAGTCGGTCATTAGTCTGAATTTAGGAGAAAACAAATTCATCCGTAAGCCCATAACACTTCATTACTGGGCAGTTCTCTGACAATCGTGTTTTCAAGGCCTGTTTGACTTTGAGGAAACAAAACCAGGATATGTGTGCTATTGAATGGCTGTAGCATTTGTTCGTATGCTGCATGCTTCAAATGGATTTATAGGAAAACCATCATTCAAGAAGGTGCTTAACAGAGCAATTTATCAAACCTTTGATAATAGAGTACGACAATGCATGGTGTGGAACAAAACACAAGACCATTCATGCTGTGTTTGCGAGATTTCACCATCCAGCAATTTCTGTCTTTATTAAGTGTGCTGGATAGATATTGGTGTACACTTTCAAAATCTGCAAAGCTGTTGACAGATGCCTGATGCCTCACTTGATGCCAAACCTGATGCCTCACTTTATGAATATGCATTTTGCAAGAATACACCTATAATAAACTAGACCTTAACTATGCCTAGATAAACAACCACTATTCACAAAGTAGAACACAAACCATATAAATCATATTTTATCTTGATATTTTCCATAAAAAAGTTAAGATTTCAGAATGACACAATCAGTAAAGTGTGTCCATGAGTAGAGAGACTGTATAGTGGTGTCAAACAGTGAAGTCCCAAGAGGCAAATATAAGGGTGGAGAACAAAGAACCAGAACTGACCTGTTGACCGCAAGTACATTTGTCTGTTATAAAAGCTGAGGATACAGTACAAAACATATGTTTTTTAATTTCTGTACAAAGAGATATTTCCCTAAATGTTCAATATTTGTGACAATATGTACACATTTGTACACAGTGGCGTCATAAAGTATTTGGAAACTTAAAGGTACAATATGCAGGATTTTTCACCACCAGGGGTCGCTAACCTTTTACAATAACAAAGCCGTATATTGATGATGTATATTCCGCATTAAGCTGAATTATGGATCTTGTCGTCAAGCTGATGGATCTTTTATGGATGAGTGAATACATTGATGTTTTTAACATGACTGTGGTGTGAAGCCGGGCGCGATTGCTAGTATTCCAGCGCCACACGCAACGCGAGTCCCGCGGATATAAAGGAATAAGGACATTTCATTCTACCGAACTACACGCAAGTGCTGAATTAATACTCACACAGGTCAGTTTATTAGACAAATTAAACTTGAGGTAACGCAGCGCTGTTTCACTCGCTCTAACAGTTACACTATCACACTAAACGGCATTTGAGTCTGTTGAATGTTGTTAGTTGGGTTGTTTGTTGGCTGTATGAGACTAAGTAAGCTAGATCAACATTAGAATAACATACAGATCATATTCTAACATTTCATCATGTTGAACTAAATAACATTGATTAGTTTTATGTACATTTGCTCACCTGTCTAATAAAGTACATGCAACACTCGCGTCTTTGTCGAGTCGAAGTTAGTCGTGGACGTGGAGCTCTCGGCATCTCGAAAGATGTTGATCTTCATTTTAGTCCTCTTGTCTCAAAGTCTGCTTGCCATGCTCCATGATGTTTGAACAAAACAACAACAGCGTAAGCGTCCTGCTAGCCGTAACGGGCATAACCCAGTTGTCAACGTCTGTCGCCATGGTTACTATGGCAGTACGAGGTCAAACCTGACGGAAACTGAGGGTAACGCGGATATGACGCCATTGACTGGCGACTCCTCACCCCTGCTCACACGCCCCGTTTCCTTGGTTAAAATCACAATTTTCTCATGATTTATAAATAGTTGGAAACATTGTAAGTAATATTGTAAGGGATATTGTAAGTAATCAACTAAACAAAATATATAACATTGGCCTAGTGGTTTCTGGATATTTTACGGCAAAATCCTGCATATTGTACCTTTAAGCAACTCTTTCAACAGATATCAAATTAAGTGGCATCTGCAAATAAATCATGTTTATCATGTTTAACTGTGTGTACACTCACCGGCCACTTTATTAGATCAGCTCGTTAACGCAAATATCTAATAAGCCAATCACATGCATGTAACATGCTACAGTATATTCTATCTATAAATCTATAAATGATCAGGACGATCTGCTGAAGTTCAAACTGAGCATCAGAATGGGGAAGAAAGTGATTTAAGTGACTGTGAATGTGGCAGACGGGCTGGTCTGAGTATTTCAGAAACTGCTGATCTACTGGGATTTTCACATGAACAGCAGCAGAAGACACACACCGTTGCCACTCCTGTCGGATAAGAACGGAAAACTGAGGCTACAATTCATACCGACTCACCAAGATTAGACAATAGAAGATTGGAAAAACGTTGCTTGGTCTGAAGAGTCTGGATTTCTGCTGCGACATTCGTCAGAATTCGGCATTAACAACATGAAAGCATGGATTCATATCAACAGTTCAGGCTGGTGGTGCTGGTGTAATGGTGTGTGTGGGATATTTTCTTCACACACTTTGAGTCCCCAATTGAGCATCGTTTAAACATCACAGCCAACCTGAGTATTATTGCTGATCAGGTTCATCCCTTTATGAACTCAGTGTATCATCTTCTGATGGCCAAGGAGAACATGCCAACTCAACTCATCTCAAACTGGTTTCTTGAACCTGACTAGTTCACTAAACTCTCCACAGTCACCAGATCTCAATCCAGTAGAGCACTTTTGGGATGTAGTGGAACGGGAGATGTTTCAATATCACTGTGTGATGTTATCATGTCAGTATGGATCAGAATCTCTGAGAAATGTTTCCAGAACCTTGTTGAATCTATGCAATAAAGATTTAAGGCCGTTCTGGAGGCAAAAGCTGTTCCAGCCCGGTATTAGACACCTAATAAAGTGGCCAAGTGTATATTCTATCTTTCTTTGAATTAAATCCCATGTGGTCTGATATTATAATGCAATGGCATTCAGACATGTTCCAATGTGACTTAAGAATGAAAATACTTATTGGAGGGACTGCATGTAAATGTGCATTGTTAAAAAAATAAAATCAGATGTCACTGATTCACCACACTCCTTTTAAGTTATATTTTGTTTTGTTATATTTTTAAAAGACCTTTAAAAGAATAATGTGCCTGCCTGCAGGGCCCTTTTTAATTAACAGACACCCCCATCTCTCCCTCACACACCCACAGTAATCACATCATATCAGTGTGTTGATGTCATCCTCTGGGGAATTGGTCTGACACGTGTCCCTATGTGTATTAGACAGATTATAAGATTTATAATGTGGGTGTAGTTAATACAACCCGTAGAACTTACTGCTATTTGCGAAGAAATTTTGGATTCTGCCTCCGCCGAGCTGTGGCCTTTATGTTCACCATTCACTCTGCTGTATTCAGGAGGATGCTGAGGGGCCGATCTACTGCCCTTGGTCTTCCTGTTCCCGGGGCCCTGATGGACGATGTTTAAGAGTTGCAGTGTGTTCTCGTGTTCCCGGTCCGAATTTTCCGCCAGACCACGCTCATAGCGGTCCTCGCAAGTGGAGTGATGCCGCCGGCAAAGTTCTATTCTGGCACGCAAGCGCTCCACTATGGCACTGTGGAGCTGAGGAACGGCTGATCCTCTTGAAGTGGCGATTGGTGTGATTGATCCTCCCATCCCGACGCCCAACATGGGTGCAAAACCACTTGGGGTGGCCTGAGTTGGAGCTGCCTCTCCCATGACCTTTAGTTCCCCTCTTCGTTAACCCTTTAATGGTCACAACCAGAAAAACAACACAATTATTTATTTTTGATTAAATAATAATTCATTTGGGCAATGAAACGCTTTTATTTTTTTTGAATGTTTATGTTGAATTAATCATATAAGCCACTTCTGCCATTCAAATATGCCATTAATTTTTATCTAAATTGATCTAAATGAGATGCTAAATGAGATAAATTGATCTAATGAGATCAGGACATGGCGAAAAAAAATATTTTTCTAATAAATAAACACTGTTTTGTCAAAGTTGATATTGTGACTTATGGTCCCACACTTGCATGTGCCATTATATCATTAACATTTGACCAATATCAAGCACAAATTAAGTTAAGAAGATTTTGACCAGCGAATGTCGTGTTTTGTACATCATTAGAACGGTCGCAACTGAGGCAGTAACTGTTTTAACCAACTTACGGGTTATAGAGTTTACTGTAGCTATGTGGGCGCTCAGTTTTTTCTGTCATTTCGCCAAAATCTCATGTTATAAAAGATGACATGCTACGCATTTAAGACAGTAGAAATTGGCTATGACTCAATGACAATTTACTAGACTACAGGCCCTATCATGCTACTTTCACAATTATCATTTTGCTGCAGGACGGGTTGTTTAAATAGCAAATGCATTTACGCCCATTTGTGCGCCCATGGGCTGCTGGTCTGAAAACTATGTGTATTCAGGCGCATTGTTGGCGCATTGCTATTTTGACGCAACTGAAATAGACTGCTCCATTGACCAACAAAAACCTGGTTTAAAGTCAATGGCGCCGTATTATTTTTTGTTATTTAAACAGCGTGTTAGTAATGTGCGCTTATAGGCGGGTCCATAACACGCGTTCACTTTATCCCGTAAATGGTCTGCTTGCGCTCTTTTATGGAAGCAGAATAGTCTCAATTATAATTCACGCAAAAAACATCATTCACACATGCGTAAAAAATTTCACATGCATAAAACCTAATTCACGTACTCACAAAAAAAATTCACGTGCGTACAAAAAATGTGTATTCACAAAAAGCAATTCACATGCGCAAAATAAACTTAAATATTCATAAAATACATTTCACAAATGCAAAACACAATTCGTAGATATACAACTGTGCACAAAAACCTTTGAATGTTTAAAATATACGAGCTTATCCTTGAATGTGAATGTGCAAATCGTCATTCACGTACGAATCGCCTTGGATTTGTGTGTGTGTGTTTTTGAGACTTTCCTGCCAGTGCTTTACTCGTAACACAGAGCACTCGTACTCTTTAGCCAATCAGATTTAAGCTTATCAATCGACCAATCAGTATCACGTGAGGGCGGGCCTACCTGCATGTTACGTCATCAGCTTTCGACCAGACGACTACAGTTCATGGCTGAGCAGAGGTATGTGCAGTTGATCAATTCATTTCTGTTTACTGAAGTTATAGTTCGAGATCAGTTGAAGCAAGTTTATTAACTGCTATTTAGTCCACATGTGAACATAAAAATGTATTTTATTGATGGATTTTCATGTCCTGTCCACCACACATTCAACTGATGATAATGTAGCCTATGTAATAATGACGTGCATAGAAGACATCGGTTTTGTTTTAAGCATCATATATTATGTAGTTTTATCGTTTCAGATTTCCGAGACGGATGATGTATAAAGTTGCAGACAACCATTACTTTGATCTTACCGTTCCTGTAATTCTTCCAAAACAGTCACGTTGAAGCCATCCATTTTGACAGTTGTTTCAACAAGAGGTTTCATGCATTATTAATTGTTCTTGTCAGAATAAAACTATTCAAAGACATAGTTACATTGATGTACACGTTTTATTATTTGAAAGTTTCTAAATCATTTGGAAATAAAATATATATAAAATGACTTGATCATGATTAATGTTCCCGTTATATATGAAGATTATGAACTGAAAATCTTAAGTATGAAGCACAGCAGAGTTGTGAGATCCAGTCAGAGTTTTATTTGCTTTTAGAGTATATAAGTGCAATACATACATCAAGTGAAAAGTTAACAATATAGTCTATTTATTTATAATAGTAAAAACCTATAGTACAAGAGGTGCAGACAGAGGATGTGGGAGATTAAGTGAGGGTATTTGAATAGAGTTTACTGAGTAATCTTAATTGCATCTCTGTGATAAGTATACCTTTGTCTGATTATCATAAAATCAGATTTGCCTGTTTTACTAGGCAAAGTAAAATGAATAGTTCACAACATTGTCCTGTGACACTAAAAACCTTGAGATGACAATTACAGCACAAAACATAAGCAAATGAATGTTGAATATATTGGTACCACTTTTACAATAAGGTTCATATGTTAACATTAGTAATGTAACAAACCATGAGCAATATATTTGTTGCTGTGTTTATTAATCTTTGTTAACGTTAGTTAAATACAGCTGTTCATGTTAGTTCACAATGCATTAACTAATGTTAACAAGATTTTAATGAAGTAATAGTAAATGTTGAAATTAACATTAACACAAATTAATAAATGCTGTATACATGCAGTTCATTATTAGTTCATTTTAAGGAAACGTTACCAATTAAGACATTAATACTAAAAGAAAAGAAAGTATAAAAGAGAATAAAGAAACCACATGAATTAAGATGTTTGTGACTGCTGCTATCCAGATGTCATGCCATAGGTGAGTAATCCTGAAAAATGCAGAGAAACAACAAGTGTTTAATAATTTAACAACAAATTGCACAAATGGCAAATAAACAATGGGTGTTCATTAAAATAGGTATATTCACTATTTAAAGAACAATCTCGATGGGTATTGATTGACACCAGATGATTGTTTTGCGATCATTAGCGTGATTGTTGTAACATTAGCTGTCTGTACCTGCAGCTAAAATATAACAAAACAGGCATATTTTTGACACGACATGGGACATCTGATTACCACAACACTTGCTTACATCAGTTAATAAACTATTGCTTCAACTGATCTCGAACTATAACTTCAGTAAACAGAAATGAATTGATCAACTGCACATACCTCTGCTCAGCCATGAACTGTGGTGTGGTCGTCTGGTCGAAAGCTGATGACGTAACATGCAGGTAGACCCGCCCTCACGTGATACTGATTGGTCGAGTGATAAGCTTAAATCTGATTGGCTAAAGAGTACGAGTGCTCTGTGTTACGAGTAAAGCACTGGCAGGAAAGTCTCAAAAACACACACCACAAATCCAAGGCGATTCGTACATGAATGACGATTTGCACATTCACATTCAAGGATAAGCTCGTATATTTTAAACATTCAAAGGTTTTTGTGCACAGTTGTATATCTACGAATTGTGTTTTGCATTTGTGAAATGTATTTTATAAATATTTAAGTTTATTTTGCGCATGTGAATTGCTTTTTGTGAATACACATTTTTTTTACGCACGTGAATTTTTTTTGTGAGTACGTGAATTAGGTTTTATGCATGTGAAATTGTTTAGACATGTGTGAATGATGTTTTTTGCGTGAATTATAATTGAGACTATTCTGCTTCCATACTCTTTAACCTCGTGCACGAGCAGATTCCTCGCTAGAGACGCGTTCAGTTTTACCGCTTGCAAATTCCGCCATGTAAATAGCGAATCCGCAAGGTGGTGAGATGAGCAGACTGATCTCATGAAATAGCGTATGTATAACACGCCAATTCGTATTTCCATTTTTGGCGTGCTATCAACACGCATAATCGCTTTTCAGCGTGTTTATGAACGCCGTTGACTAATCGTTACATTACTGTATAAATATATGACCTACCCCAACCCCGTCCCTAAACCTACCCGTCACTGGGGTTAATACCATTACCATCCTAGGACAAAAAATATCGCTCGCCAGATGTAGATCTAGGTTTTTCTTCGTTTCGCTCGGACATTTAACGGCGTGTAGATACACGCGGAATCACTCAGACGTTTAACGGCGTAGACATACACGCATACACGTGGATAGCTCAAAATGCGTATAGATAACACGCCACTTGACTTGAAAGTGGCGTGTATGTTTACGCAAAAGTCATGATGTCATGTTGAGATGAGACTTTGATTGTTTTTTTTTTGCACGTTACACCCAAAACACACCCTTTAATCATTAAGGATTAGGGACAAACCTTTTAGATCATTTTCCCATGTTAAACTAGCAAAAGTGGATTTGGACACTCCCTAAGTGCACTTGCGCCGTGTGCTTTAGACCATGCGCTTAGATAAAGTTAGATAGTTAAAATAGGGCCCTAAGACACTCTTCTCCGCTCCTCAAACACATAAAACATTAGCTTTTATATAAAGTGTTTCTTCAGTATGCTGTAAATTCAAGTGAACAGCTATTTTGAATTGCAAACAAGCAAAGACGCTCAAAAATGCATGTGGCCCTTTGTGGTGCAGGTATGACCTGATTTTTCGAGAGTTTTAATTACTATAATGTTTTTTCGATTTATTTGTCAAATAAAGCCAGTGGTAAACATAACGTTTTCAAATAACTAGAAATATCAGCTTTTGGTGCGAGTGTGCGCAGTGTAATTTACTTTTTTGAGTTTTAGCATTAGAGTGTTTAATAATAATGAAAAATATTATTCTCAATGTTAAAAATGGCAACGTTTTTAAAATAATATAATGTAACATCCCAATGCTTGTGCTTGATTAAAGTTCCAACAATTAAGCTCCAGAGAAAAAACGTTACAGCTCAACGAGGTTTGAACTGTTATATAAACATTACTAAAACATTAGTAACCTGATGGAGAACTTATTTTTCGTTAAAGAGCAAATGTCAAAAATAAACGATTTTAAAAAGTTTTTACAAGTGAAGTTTTCAGGTAAGCTGGCTAGCTATATCGTGTTAATTTGTTACACGGTTGATATAACGTTTTGCGCTGTATTGTTCTTTTAACCTTACGTAAACGTCGGTCACAATTCCAATGTTTGGGAAACGTGTAGAAAACACATTTGTTAACTGGGTATACACAAACTCAATGGAAGTAGACTACTCGAAACAAGGCTAACGAAACCTAACAAAGTACATATGAAAATCAAAAGTGATTCCAGGATCCACACATTTTTTAGAGTGTCTGCTATATCGCAACGTTATTAAAACACTATGCATTATTACTTTCCAGTGCACGGGGTTGTCTTGCAGCTTGCCAGGGTGCCAAAAACGCAGCGTGCGCTCATTCAACTCCATGCAAGGTGTAACAAATCCACAATGTGCAGTCAGGAGGCTTTTACACAGTCCTGCACCAAGCAATAAACCCTATCACGCTAATGCATGCGAATATCGGTCATACCTGAACGCACATATGGCTATAACCAAGGGTCCCGTGTCAGCGGACAAACAATACACGCAATTATAATCCATTTACTTGACGATAGAAATCCGCAAACTTCGGGGGAGTTCAGGCAGTGTACAGGCACTTTCCGTCATTGTCATCTTTAACGCTGTTCATGGTTCCTTGTGGTGATTCCCAAACAAACTGAATAAAACTGGAGTCGCGGCGCGTTCTCCGCGCAGTGGATTGTCAGCAGTCCGAGCGCGTACGGGGTTAGTCCGGAGAGGCTGGCTTACCGCAGCTGACTACAGACTCTCATTGTATAAGCAGATCCCTCATGCTGTACAGAAATCCTAAGATTGGTGAGCTGTCATTTTGCAGGCTCTAGTGGTGCCAGCAGTGAACTACATGGAATGCATTGAATGCGAGCCACAGCTGAACCAATAGGGTACTAGTGGAGGAAGTTGTATTTTTGTTAATTGGTTATGTTGAACACACGTTACATGTGTAACACAGCTACACATCATGTAGCCGGGAGACCGGCTATCCGTCACTATTTGTTTATTCCAAATATAGGCTAATAATAATAATAATTATTATTATTAAATTAATAATGAATGTATGTAAAATAATGTATAGACTCATTCCTTACAGTCTTGCCACCCGTAATCAAGGAATTAAAGGTTTTGGTTACACTTTATTTTAAGGTGTCTGTGTAATCATACATTTATGTACCGAGTAATATTAATTAACTACTTATGCTACTATAGGATTGGGGTTTGGGGTTACACTTTTTGGTAACATTTTATTTTACAGTGTCCTTGTTACATATGTTACATGTACTTACCATAGTAATAACAGTAAATAATGCATAATTGCATGCAACTAACCCTCAACCAAATCCTAATCCTACCATAACCCTAGTAAGTAGCTATGTAGTTGCTTAATATTACTCCGCACTTAAATATATAATTACACTGTAACAATGACACTTTAAAATAAAGTGTAACCCGCTTTTTTAAGGTGACATTGTTACAGTGTAATTATATATTTAAGTACTGAGTAATATTAATTAACTTTCTATAAGGTTAGGGTATTAGGGTTTGGTTTAGGTTTAGTTGCATGCAATTATGCATAATTTACTGTTATTACTATGGTAAGTAAGTACATGTAACATATGTAACAAGGACACTGTAAAATAAAGTGTTACCGGGTTTGGTTTAGGATTATATAGCATAATATACGATAAGATAGACTTTATTGTCCCAAGGGAAATTGGTCTTGGACACATACAGAACAGTGTCTGCTGATTAAATACAAGGAACATACGTACACACAAACAGCACAGGCTATCACCATACACACTCGCACACACACAATACCTACATACATTAAAAAAAAAAAAAAATAATATATATATATATATATATATATATATATATATATATATATTTTATATATATATATATATATATATATATATATATATATATATATATATATTATATATATATATATATATATATATATATATATATATATATATATAATATATAAATATTTTTTAGAATGAATTTGACCATTATGTTGATAACTTGTGTTGTACGAGGGGCTGTGTGCAATTGAAGTACTTCAATTTTATATTGAAGTATATTTATGTTTATGGTTAATTAAAAAACAGTGTTTTGGGGGCAAACCTCTGCCTGACTTGCCATTTAGGGCTTTGATTGATAAGGGGACAAAGGCGTTTTTAAGGCATGTAATTGTGCATGCATAGTCCAATTATCACTAATGTAACATGTGAAAGAAGGACATTGTGGGTTAGCCCATGTGGGGCCCATAGCAGTTTCGCCCATTTGGGCCCCCATGAGGGTTTACTGTGGGCAACCCACTGTGGGTTTGCCCACAGAAAACCCACACGGGCCCCCAGTGGGTTAGCCCATGCGGGGCCCACAGCTGTTTTTCACAATGTGGCCCCCATGAGGGTTTACTGTGGGCAACTTACCATAACAGTACATTGTTTTAAATCGTTTAACAGTCATATGTTTTAAGATTAGAAGGTTAGAATTAGATTTAAGATTAGAAGCTTAATCAAACTATTTAACGATCCTGTGAAATGTCATAAATGTTATTTCATTCAACAGTCAAAAATTAACTAAAACTGCACATAATGGATTATGAGCACGTGCATTTAAAATAACAATTTGTAACTTAAGGAATTATAAAAAATAGTATAGATGTAACTATATATTGTAGGTCTTAATGAGTCTTTATAAATATATTTATAGAATAGTAATATTGCTCATAAATAAGTATAAATAGTGCTATAATTCATTATAAGCATGGACTGCATAGAAAGTGTTACCGTATTTATTAAATAAAATTAACTTATTTGTCACAATAAAAACAATGCAAATGGTTTACTGTTTTGTTTTGGTATTCATCAGTGATGTATATTTATTATAATAAAATTATATATTGTTGATACTAATAAATATATCACTGATGTAACGACTGAGACCAATCAGACACAAACGAAACTGTAATTTCATTACCATCTTTCATTTATATAAAGCAGTGTTTAGTGCTTTCATATTCTCTTTGAATGTAAAAAAAAAAAAAAAAAAACTTGAGTCATAGAACTACACAATGATTTTTAAATTCATGATTTAAAATGAATGATATTTTAAATTGTTAAATGTTGTAAATCTAGATGTTTAAATGCTGCGTGCCTTTTTATTTTTTCTATGGTTTCAATGCGCGTGCGCGTAAACATTGAGTCGCATTCAAAGCTGTCTGATTCAAAGACAGGAGCGCACGCGAGCAGATGGAAACCATGGAAACGAGGAAACCTCATCAACTGACAAACGGCAAAACTAGCGTCTCTCTCTGTTGTTTTCCTGTCTATGTTGTTTTCGCTTCTTTCAGGTAAGTTTAGTGGACAAAATCACACAAATAATACATATAAACGTTCCTGACACCTTTCTTATGTATAATTGATACGCTTCTGTTGAATATTTACTTTATAGAAATGGTTTTGTGTCTTCGAAAAAGTCCGTAGCATCTCAACCGTTTTCAGAATAGGTAAGTTAACGTTACACGTGAACTCTTGTTTTACATACGTTTGGGGTTTTAACCATATCTTTGTGTTGATAACAGTTTTTGATAGTTTTGTTTTGCTGGTAATTTGTCAATGGGTTATTGGAAGTAAGCTAATTTATTTAGCTAACCTGAAAGAATTCACTGTAACATACTGTTGTGTTAATCAGTGACGTCACTTACAAAGATTGATAATAAAAGTGATTTCAGGAGGGACAGAAAAAAAACCTCCACAACAAAGGGGGAATTATTGTTTAATCATGAGAATCATTTTATATGCATTTATTGCACAATATATATTACCTTAAGATTATATATATATATATATATATATATATATATATATATATATATATATATATATATATATATATATATATATATACTTTATCTTTTCTGCATTTCATCTCTAGCTTGCTTCCTTGTAATAAACCCTTTGTTCTATTGTAACATTGTTGGCTCTGTGACACATTGCATGTTATGTTCTAGAACCTTTGTTTTGGAGGGTTTTTTTTTCTGTCCCTCCTGAAATCACTTTTATTATCAATCTTTTAGAATATCATCATGCTGATGGCCTGCTGCACCTCCTGTCCAAGACAACCTCCACGGCTATGAACTCAACTAGTAAGCAAAACGTACTCGGTTACTAACGTAACCTCGGTTCTCTCTAGAGAGGGAACGAGTACTGCGTAATATCTTACGCTATGGGGAAAACTCTTTTCCACGAGATATTGAAGCCAAAAATTATCCTTAATTTTTTACTAATGTAAAACGCTTTGCAGCAGCAAGCAGACCTAGGCGAGACAGCTCGCGCGCCTATTGGCTGCTCTGCGGCAATAGCAGCAGCCTATCGAGAGAGGCTCTGCGTGACGTCACGACGAATGGGGGCCCTTCGCGCCCATATCGTCACGTCCCGCCAGAAAGGGCGTGGTCTCGCCCTATATCTAGGCTCGATAGCTGCTCTTACGTCGGTTTTCATCGCCGAAGCGAACCAGAGCATATTCCAAGCACGGCAAGATACGCAGTACTCGTTCCCTCTCTAGAGAGAACCGAGGTTACGTTAGTAACCGAGTACGTTCTCTTACGAGAGTATCTCTCGTACTGCGTAATATCTTACGCTATGGGGAACACAATGCAACACGCCGTGCTGGTAGGGATCCAACACTAAAGACCCAGGGGCCGAAGCCCGGGGCGCATATAGTGCATAATCACCATAAACTCACAGAGAGTGAGGGAAGAGAGGCTAGAAGCATCATTCCCTGTAAATAGCCTCCGAAAGGGGCCAATCATATGACAATAACCAAACCGTCAGGGTGAACATTCAGCCTGAACTGGGTGGCCACAAGTGTGTCAATTTTTAAATGAGCTGCTGTACCGGTCAGTGAGCGATACGCAGGCCAAACTCAGTATCCGAGCCGCACAGCGGGCAGATAGCACTGAATTCTATACCGCCAAAAGCTTAGCTTGTAAGGCGGGGACCTCCAGATTATAGTATTTTATAAATGTAGACGGCGAGGCCCAGCCCGCGGCCATACAAATATCTTGCAGGGTAACCCCGCTAGACCATGCCCACGAGGAGGCCATGCCTCTCGTGGAGTGCGCTCTAACACCCAAAGGGCACTGAAGGCCCTTAGAAGTGTAAGCCAGCGCTATGGCACCAACTATCCATCTGGATAAGCTCTGTTTCGACGCGGCAAGTCCCTTAGTACGGCCGCCAAACGAAACAAAAAGCTGCTCAGTCTGTCTGAAACCACGACACATAAGCCCTTAGTGCCCTGACAGGGCAAAGGAGACTCGCGTCCTTCTCCTCATTGAGAACCGGAAGGGCAGACAGGGAAATCACCTGGGCCCTGAACGGTGTGTTGAGGGATTTCGGCACGTAACCGTGCTTTGGTTTGAGTATGACCTTAGAGTCGTTAGGTCCAAACTCCATGCATGACGCGCTTACTGAGAGCGCTTGCAAGTCCCCTACGCGCTTCACTGAAGCGAGAGCCATAAGAAACGCTGTCTTGAAAGACAAGTGTTTCATGTCTGACGACTGGATTGGCTCGAATGGGGCGCCTTTCATGGCCTCCAAGACCGTGGAAAGGTCCCATGTCGGGACTGAAGGGGGCCTGGGAGGGTTTAGCCTCCGAGCTCCTCTAAGGAAACGCACGACTAAGTCGCTCTTTCCTAGTGACTGGCCAGACACCGGTTTTGCAAACGTTGCTATGGCCGCCACGTATACTTTGAGCGTGGAAGGGGACCTGCCCTTATCCAGTAGCTCCTGAAGGAAGGAAAGCACTTCCGTAACCCCGCAGTCTACAGGTGAAAAGCCCTGCGCTTGACACCAAGCAGAGAACACAGACCACTTCGAGGAGTAGAGCCGTCTGGTAGACGGGGCTCTAGCCTGCGCGATCGTGTTTAGCACTCCCTCTGGGAGGTCAGCGGGTACCCGTTGATGGCCCATGCGTGCAGGGACCACAGATCCGGGCGAGGATGCCAAATCGAGCCTTCCGCCTGAGAGAGGAGGTCTCTCCTCAGCGGTAACGGCCATGGAGCAGCGCTGGTCAGCTGCATCAGGACAGGGAACCACGACTGGTTTGTCCAGAGCGGAGCTATGAGTAGCACTGGGCATCCCTCCCTCCTGATTCGCTCCAACACCTGAGGCAGGAGTGAGACAGGGGGAAAAGCATAAAGGGGGCGGCGGGGCCAGACATGGGCCAGCGCGTCCCGGCTTTTCGAGAAGAATCTCGGGCAGTGAGCGTTTTCTTGGGACGCGAACAGGTCCACCTGCGCTCTGCCAAACGTTTCCCACAGCAGCTGGATCGTCTGCGGGTGCAGAGACCATTCTCCTGCTGGAACGTTGTTTCTGGACAGCCTGTCTGGTCCCACATTTAGGTGACCAGGCACATGCGCCGCTCTCAGCGAGAGCAGGTTGTGCTGAGCCCAGACCAGGAGGCGTTCCGTCAGCCTGTAAAGGTTTCGGGACCTGACGCCGCCCTGGCGATTTATGTATGCCACCACTGACATGTTGTCCGACCGGACCAATACGTGGTGGCCTGTTATCTGGGGACAGAAGCGCCTTAGCGCTTTGTCGACTGCTATCAATTCCAAGCAGTTTATGTGTAGGAGCTTCTCCCGCACTGACCACAGGCCAGCCAGCGGTCTGCCCTCGAGCAGCGCTCCCCACCCCGAAGTGGAGGCGTCCGTAGACACCACCTTCACACTTGAGGGGATCCCCAGACTCACGCCCGACTGATACCAGTCGGTCGCTTTCCATGGTTTCAGAGCCGAAATGCACTGATGGTCGACCCTGAGGCGAAACAGACCTGCGGTCCATGCCCTGGGGGGAACTCGTGCTTTTAGCCATAGCTGCAGTGGGCGCATGCGGAGCAGGCCCAACTGGAGTACAGAGGCTGCTGAGGCCATGAGACCCAGCATTTTCTGAAACCTTCTGAGCGGGACTATAGAGCCGTGGCGGAAGGATTTCGCGACGTGCTGGATATTCAATCCGCGCTCTGGTGACAGGCGTGCCGTCATGGATAGCGAGTCTAACACTGTTCCCAGAAAGGAAATCCTCCGACTGGGGAGCAGTGAGCTTTTCGCCCAATTGACTGTAAGGCCCAGCTCCTCGAGGTGCTCGAGTAATGCGGCCCTGTGTTCTAAGAGCTCCGTTCGTGAACGAGCTAGAATCAGCCAATCGTCCAAGTAGTTCAAAACTCGCATGCCCCGAAGTCTCAGGGGAGCGAGGGCCGCGTCCATGCACTTCGTGAACGTACGGGGTGCTAGGGACAGGCCGAATGGCAGGACTGTGTATTGATATGCCTGGCCCTCGAAGGCGAATCTCAAGAATCGCCTGTGATGGGACGCTATTTGTATTTGGAAATACGCGTCTTTCAGATCTATTGACATGAACCAGTCTCCTTGGCGCACTTGCGCGAGGATTTTCCTGGTCGTAAGCATCCTGAACTGGCGTTTCACGAGCGCTCTGTTCAGCAGCCTCAGATCTAGAATGGGTCTGAGCCCACCATCTTTCTTCGGTACCAGAAAATATCTGCTGTATAAGCCCCCTTCGCTCTGAGCCTGAGATAAAGGTTCTATAGCCCCCTTTCTCAGTAGTTTCGCTATCTCGGCTCGAAGTAGATGAGATACTTCGCTTTTCACCGTAGTTTCGACGCGCGCCGCGTAGCGGCGAGGGCGTCGAGCGAATTGTAGCGAATAGCCTCTCTTTATAGTGTTCATCACCCACTCTGATACCCCGGGAAGCCTTGACCACGCATCCGCGTGAATAGCTAGGGGCAGAATGAAATCTGGGCTCTGGCCGCGGGAAAGCGGCGGCACAAGAGCCCGCGTGTGCTGGGAACACAGCGCCGTGTTTACGGCGTTCGAGGCGGGGGGCGCGCTGATCACAGCGGGCAGCCTGGCCGCGCTCATCTCCTCTGAGGCGGGTAGCGCCGAGAGAGAGAGCGGGGCGAATCCCGTGGGATTCGGCGTGTCTGTGAGGAAATGTGGGCGCGGGACCACGGGCACATTTGCTACACTGAAAACACTGTCGTTTAGGGCCGACTGAATGTGTGTTGGTTTCGTTTTTACAGAAACCGAGGGACACGCAGCGTGTAGTGTAAGCGGGCATGGGGATATGGGCGCGTTCACTACAGTGTTTGCACAATCGACCGGAGTCGATTTTATTTGTGCGAGCCCTGCACCGTGGCGGGCTGTGTCTGGGTGTGGGAATGGGCACTGGGGCGTGGGCATTCTTACAACACTCATAACACCATCGGCCGAGGCCGGAACACCAGAAAATACACTCTTTATTGGATTTATCTGGGTAGCCGTAAAAACAGCTTTTGTGTGCAGGCAAGCGGGCTGAGACACCGGCTGCTTCACTGCAAAATACACTGGTACAGTCACAACGCATGGGGCTGAACGAGCGAGAAGTTTTGGTGGAAATCCGGCCGCAGCGGGATCTGAACACCGTCGTTTTCCTAGAGCGGCTAGGAAGACTTTGGGGCCTCGGGCTTGATCTCAATCCTCGGCCGGGGCCCGCGGTGAGGGGGGCGGCGTCCGGCGGAGCGAGACCGCGGTCTCTGATCCCGGGCCTGGCGGCGCTGTGAGGCGGCGGCGGCGGAGGGCGGTGCAGGCTGGGGCTGAGAGCTGCGAGCAGGCGGCTTGGTGCGGCCTGTAGCGGAGCTCGAGCGCTTCGGCAGGAAGTGCTTCATAGCCTGAGAAGTCTTCTGCACCTCAACAAACCTGTCCGCGAAGTCCTTGACGGCCGTTCCGAACAGGCCCTCCGGGGAAATGGGCGCGTCGAGGAACACAGAGCGCTCGGCTTCCGTCATCTCGGACAGCGTCAACCATAAGTGTCTCTCGGCGACGGCGAGAGAGGCCATGTTCCGCCCCATGGCTTGCGCAGCGGCTTTAGAAGCGCGTAGAGCGAGGTCCGTAGCGCTCCTCAGGTCCGCCACACAGATAGCACCGGGTCCCTCCTCGTCCAGCTTGAGAAGGAGGTCTGCCTGGTAGATCTGCAGAATAGACATCGTGTGCAGCGCTGAGACTGCTTGCCCGGCGGCGGTGTAAGCGCGTCCGTGCAGCGATGATGTCACTCGGCAGGCTTTGGACGGGAGCGTCGTCTGAACCCGCCGTCCCGCAGAGGGCGGGCAGAGATGCGACGCGACAGCCGTCTCCACCGGAGGAATGGCGAGGTAGCCTCTACTTCCCGCACCGTCGACAGCGGAGAATGCCGCGGAGGTAGAGGTACGCATCCTGGCGGAAAAGGGGGCCTTCCACGACTTTGCAACCTCCTCGTGAAGTTCCGGGAGGAAGGGCGCGGGCCTAGATTTTGACGGAGCCTCGTATTTGCCGAGAAAGCGCCCGTCTAATCTGTTGCGCGGCGGCAGCGTGGGTGCCTCCCAATCGAGGCCGATGCTTTCTACGGCCTTGGTGAGCAGACGCATCAGCTCAGACTCAATGCCGGCTCTCTTCCCAGAGGGTTGGCGGGGAGCGTTAGCGGAGGGGAGGTCCACAGAGCTCGCCCAATCCTCGCTATCCGAAGCCAAGAGAGAACACGCCTCGGTGTTGTCGTCCAACTCGATGGCGGACGCGGCGGCGGACGGCGGCCGCTGTCCGTCGGTGAGCGACTCGAGCGAAGCCGGCGAAGCTGGCGGGCGAACCGGCGAGCTTTGGCGGGCTGGAGATAGCTCGGGAGCGCGCTGGGCGCGGCGCTTCTTGCGACGCGGCGTCACGACAGGCTGGGATACGGGCTCGGAGAACGAAGCCAGGCGAGTCCGCAGAGTCACCATAGGCAAACGTTCGCAGTGATGGCATCCGCCGTCAGCGAGCGCGATGGCCGCGTGATCCTCACCCAGGCAGGACACGCAGATGACATGTCGGTCCTCGTCGCTGAGTGGGGCTCGGCAAGAACCGCAGGAAGGCATCTTTAAAAAGACGCCGCTCTTTTAGAGGGGGTGGGAAAAAAGCAGATATGCAAACACACACACACACTCTATGCAGAGGAAAGGATATAACGCCGGAAAGCACAGCAGGTACGGCGGCTGAAGGCGGCGAGGCCAGCGACTCCAGACTCAATGGCACGTCCCGCTGAAGGCTACAGGTCGACGGCGCGGCTTCTCACTCTGGATCCAGCGATGCGTGAGGCTTCGCTGAAGAGATGAAAATCGACGTAAGAGCAGCTATCGAGCCTAGATATAGGGCGAGACCACGCCCTTTCTGGCGGGACGTGACGATATGGGCGCGAAGGGCCCCCATTCGTCGTGACGTCACGCAGAGCCTCTCTCGATAGGCTGCTGCTATTGCCGCAGAGCAGCCAATAGGCGCGCGAGCTGTCTCGCCTAGGTCTGCTTGCTGCTGCAAAGCGTTTTACATTAGTAAAAAATTAAGGATAATTTTTGGCTTCAATATCTCGTGGAAAAGAGTTTTCCCCATAGCGTAAGATATTACGCAGTACGAGAGATACTCTCGTAAGAGAACCTTAAACATACTGTTCAAAAGTTGGGGGTCTGTAGATTTATGCTTTTTAATGAAGTCTCACACTTTACATTCATCAACCCCAGTTTTTTTCAGTGATATTGTCCCTGAGAAGCCTGAAGGCGAAATAGGCGGCAAATATAATGTTATAATGGTCATAGTTGTAATAATTAATTTAACTATTTTGATAACAGGATATCATGGTCATTGGTATATTTTTTTTTTTCTCTAGGTGTCTTTTTAACTATGTTGGCCAATGAGACAGACACCATACAGTCCAACTCAAAGGTATTTATTTATTTTTATGTATTTTTTATTGATAAATACTGAAATTCTTTTTACTTTTAAATGCTGAATTCAGGGAGTCGACAACTTTAGGCACGCAAGTTATTTTTCACAGATATCTGGCCAGTTTACTCATGGCTCATACTCTTAGCCTTTAAAATGTTTCAATTTTTATACACAATGCAATATCAGGTGGTAAATATATCATTAGAGTTTTTAAAGTTATGGCTATGCTCTTGTTACCAGATGAGATATAATCATTTGACCCTGTGATTCTTCAGGACCAGATCTTGATGCCATCCACACTCAGTACATGACGAAGGTGAGTTTCCCAATAGATGCCACTATCACACATCAACAGACAGCACACAACAGGCCTTCATCCATATGAACTCACCCATACGTCGTAGGGATAGGTACCAAAACCCGGTATTAAACATTAAACGGGCCCTGGGGCCAAATTAAGGAAGAACGCATAAGCCTACACGTTATCAGTTCTGCTGATGGTACTAAATAAATAACACACACTATTTATTATAGACAATGTCACATTGTCTTGCAAATTCTGTGAGGATTAGGAGGGGTGTTTTAAACAGTCTTCATACAACATGTTTTTCAGGCTGGTTGTTTGTAATTTTGTAAGAGTAGGGAGAAAATAAAAACCTTTATTAAACATTTATGAAACGCATGTTCATGTTTTGTAAATGATTAGTTAGTCATTAATCAATCAATTGTAAATGACTTATAACTAATCTACAAAACAAACATACAATAATGAACATATCACTTATTAAACATTTATGAAACGCATAATTGTTTCATAAATAATTAGGTAATCATTTACTAATGACTTGTACATGACTTGTAACAGAATCTACAAAACATACATAAAATGTTAGTATATCACTTGCTAATCATTTATGAATGTTTTAAACGATTAGTTCATCATTAACTAACTACTTATAAATTACTTAAAACTGAACGTTATTATAAACCGCAGCTCTCTCATTGACCTATTCAGTCATTCTCTCAGTTGAGCATTTATAAATAGCAACTGGAATAATCAGAAGACGTTTCCTCAATAAAAGTGCAGGTTGAAACATTTCTTAGGTTGAAATGGCTTAACGGTACTTGAACAACTTTATTTTTGTTTTTAACATTTGTATTTAAATGGATCGTTTCTCTCACTTAGATGCTGTGACAAAAAGCAGCCAAGCCACTGCATGTGAGGTGGAAGCCACCATAAAAACATGGCTCCGTAATGCCAGGGACAGAGAACTGGGCCAGAACTGCAGCTACTGGTGCCCCTGAGGGGATTGGTTTTAATTTACTTTGACTTGTTTTAAGTGTTCTGTGTTTCTGTTTTTGTGGTTATTGCTGTTTTAAACTGTATTATTATTAATTATAATTATTATTGTCAGTAAATAAATAATTATTTTTTAAAAACATGACCCTCGATTTATTGCTGCTAACAAGTGCAATTGTTCTGTATTGTAATTGTTCCATATAGTAATATGGGTGTACCTACACTCTGTGTGCTCAAACTTTGCACCTGCACCCACAGTGTGCCCACATCCAGCCCACATGAGGGCCCGCTCTAATTTGTGTGGGCCAGCCCAAAGTCAGCCCTCACTTTGGGCTGTCCCACTAGGGCCCCACCTGGACCCCATAGTGTGGGGCCCACACGTGCCCCGCATTTCACGCCGGTATCTGGGCCCACAGTGGGCTGCCCACAATGGCCCCACATGGGCCCCTATAAGGGTTTGCTGTGGGCCCACAACTGGCCCCAATGGGGGCCCACTCTATTTACTGTGGGCCTGCCCACAGTCAGCCCACACTTTGGGCTGTCCCACTGGGGCCCCACCTGGGTCCCAAAGTGTGGGGCCCACACGTGCCCCGAATTTCACGCCGGTATCTGGGCCCACAGTGGGCTGCCCACAATGGCCCCACATGGGCCCCTATTACCCCTTTTCCACCAAGGCAGAGCTGGTGCTGGTTCGGAGCCAGAGCCTAGTTTCAATTCGGTTCTTTGTTTTTCCACACGCAAAGCACCAGCTCCGAACCAGGAAAAGTGGTTCTTAAGTAGCACCAAATCATTGCTGGTCTAGAACGGAGCCAAGTAAGAACCGCTTGCGTCAGGGGCTGGGGGCGGGGTTACCGTGACCAACAAGAAACTTGTGACCGCCATTTTTAAATAGCAGCTAGTCAAGCTAATAGCAGCTTGATTATTATATCCGTCTATGTAAGTTACGGCGAGCTGCACAAACGCGTTGGATTCCGATGTATTTTTGCAAACCCATGAGCGTCCATAGTACCGCAACGTCCGTTATTGTTGATTGCTTGTTCGAGATGCATCGGAGCGGCGCGGACCGATCGGAGCTGCGCAGCGGGAGTGTTTGGAGATCATACGACTCCTTGTGCTTTTGGATCGCTTTCGCAGTGCTTTGATGTCATACGGCGATCGATCTGCGAGAAGCCGATGCATCTCGAACAAGCCTGGTGTGTTTGTGTTTGGCGCTACCGCACTAGCGTTGCTGGGCAACATGAGACGTATGCAGTGACGTAAGATCTAGCTCTGTTGTGGCTCTCAAGCCGGTGGAAAGGCAAACCGGTTCTTAGTAAGCTTGTTAGTCGAACCAACTCCGAACCAGCTCTGGCTCTGGCTCTGAACCAGCACCCGGTTCTTGTTGGTGGAAAAGGGGTATATAAGGGTTTGCTGTGGGCCCACAACTGGCCCCAATGGGGGCCCACTCTATTTACTGTGGGCCTGCCCACAGTCAGCCCACACTTTGGGCTGTCCCACTGGGGCCCCACCTGGGTCCCAAAGTGTGGGGCCCACACGTGCCCCGCATTTCACACCGGTATCTGGGCCCACAGTGGGCTGCCCGCAAGGGCCCCATTCGGGCCCCAAAGGAGCATGTTTGCTGGGTATGGAAGGAGGTGGAATTTACGGCTCTACGGGCTATCGGAGAACAGCAAGGACGACGTCAAGGCCAGAGTTAAGGAGGTGTGTCGTGCGGTCGTTCCAGAATTCAACACGAGCACAGTAGATGTGGCTCATCGACTGGGCAAGATCAACAGTGAGAACCAGCGAGTCAGGCCTGTGATCATTCGATTCATCTCACGATCTGAGAAAGATATTCTCTGGAGGGCAGCTAAAACCAGCGAGTACTTGAAGTCTAACAAGTTGCAATTCAAGGAAGATTTGACGCCCGCTGATAGAGCAGCGAGACAGCGGCTGTGGCCAGAAGTGGAGCGCGCCAGGAAAGCTGGAAAGACGGCCTACTTTGTGGGAGCGAAGGCGTATAGGGATGGGATCCAGATTCGACCAAAAGATGGAAATATGGAGATCTGATGATTTTGTTGTTTTAGAGACCCAAAGCAAGCACCAGAAGAGAAGAGAAAAAGAGTGAAAACAGTATCCCTTGAAATTCGACAGCCCACAGTCTTCATGAAATTTCTTGTTCAGTTCAGGTAAAAAAAAGAAGAAAAAAAAAAAGGAATAAATAACTAATTTGTTCAGACTGTTATATGTGTTAAATACTCAGGGAGGTGCTGGACAGTTAAACCAGTTCAATGGACAGTTTTTTCCCCCTCCCTCTAACGACTAATTGTTATAGGCTATTTTTCTCTTTCCCTTCTTACTTCTCATCAATGCATAAAATATAGAAGGTTCTTTTTATCTTATTTTATATATAATATAAGTTTTTGTTCATTTTAAAACAGAAGGGTTGTCCGGCCGGGTATTGTTCTACTTAGTAAACCAGGACCTACAGTTGTTGCTCAAGTTTTTTTCCTATCCTGTCTCTTTCTTTAGTTTCTCTTAATGTTAGGGGCATCCGCGATATAAATAAAAGAAAGGCTGTATTTTTATTTTTGAAAGACAAAAGGGCAGATTTTTATTTATTACAAGAAACGCATAGCTCACAGGCTGATTACAATTTTTGGAAGAGTCAGTGGGGTCAGGACATTTGGTTGAGTCATGGTACAAATAGATCAGCAGGGGTCGCTTTTCTCAGAGGGAATTTCAGGGGCAAAATTCTTCATAATGAGAGTAATAATAATGGAAGGTGGCAAATAATCATATTAGAGGACTCTCATAAGCAATATATTATTGCTAATATTTATGGTACTAATTGCAAATCTACAAATTTGATTTTACTCCATGAATTAGAAAAACGAATTACAGACCTATCAACTAAATACATGAATGCAAAATGTATTCTCGGGGGTGATTTTAACGTAGTCCCAGATAGTAACATAGATAGATGGCCTCAGCCTCCTAAAGGTATAAAAGATGATAGCAGCAAGATTATCTCTGGGTTATGCAATAACTTAGGTCTCGTTGATATCTGGCGGAAAATTAACACAAAAAAAACTCATGTATACATGGCAAAATAATGATTTGTCTTTGCATTCTCGAATAGATTTATGGTTAATATCAGAGGAGTTGACATCTTTGATAGACAACGTTACAATTGATCCTGCAACTTTTACTGACCATAAATCTATTCACATTTTCATCATCACCAATGACAATATAAAGAACTTGAGCAGAAGTGGATACTGGATTTTAAACAATCATTTATTATTAAATAATGAATTTAAATGTAAAGTCTTAAAAATAATTGATAAATACTATAAACAGGTTGTAATTACTAACCAATATGGGCTGCAGTGGGATTTTATGAAATATAAAGTGAGGAGTTTGGCCATTAGAATGAGTAAAACAATTGCCAAAAATAAACAAAAATAAAAGTGCAAGCCATCATCCAAGAGTTTGGTGCCCTGTGTGATAAAACAGATTTAACAGAGGAACAAGCTCAAAATCTCATAAAATTACAAGAGAATTTAAATAAACATTATGAAGAAAAGGCTAAATCTGCGTTCATACGTTCCAGAAGAAAGTGGCTCGAACATGGTGAAAAAAACACAAGATATTTTTATTCTTTGGAAAAAAGAAATGGTGAAAGATTATCAATTAATAAATTACGCATAAATAATTCTGTCACAGATGATTTATCTACAATTTCAAAACATATAGCTGAATTTTATAAAACTTTGTACTCTAGCTCTGAAATACAGTACTCCTTAATGGACTCCTTTTTAGAAAAATTAGATAATACCACTTTTGTTAATGATGAATTTGGCAGCATTTGTGAGAAAGAGCTTAGTATTACAGAAATTATGGACAATATTAAGAAACTTAAGGACAACAAGTCTCCTGGTAATGATGGGCTTACGAATGAATTTTTCAAAACTTTCAGTGATGCCCTTTGCCCGTTTATTTTAGCTATGTTTAATGAATCCATAAATAATGGAATCTTACCTCCATCTCTCAGACAGGGGGTAATTACCTTAATACCAAAGGCAAATAAGGATACCTTATCTCTAGATGGGTGGAGACCCATAACTTTATTAAACAGTGATGCCAAATTGTTTTCTCTTATATTTGCTAGCAGGCTGAAATTAGGATTGGACTCCTTAATTGATCAGTCTCAGTCTGGCTTCATGAAAGGGAGGCATATCTGTAATAATATTCGTCTTATTCTTGATTTTATTGATTATAATCACCTTCTCAATGATGACAATCTAATACTTTTTGTTGATTTTAATAAAGCGTTTGATACAGTAGAACACAAATTCATGTTTGCAACATTAGAATACTTTAAATTTGGGAATTTCTTTAGGAAATAGAGAGCAGCCAGAAAAATGGAGCGAAACTGGAAGAAAACAAAACTAGAGGTATTTCGGATTTCATGGAAGGAGAGCTCGATAGCTTACAGAGAGGCCTTAAAAGATGCTAGAACTAATTATTTTTCAACCCTATTAGAAGAAAATAAACATAATCCTAGGTATTTATTTAAACAAGTGACTAAACTAACGAAAAAGAAAGCTTCAAGCCCAGAAGTTTATAAGAAACACAGCAGTAATGACTTTATGAACTTCTTCACTTATAAGATTGATAATATCAGGGACAAAATTATAACTATGCAACCGTCTACTACAGTATCGCATCAGGGAGTATATTGTAGTCTCTGCGAGGAACATTTTGATTCATTTGTTGCTATAGGAGAGGAAGAATTTTGCAAAATTGTTAATTCATCTAAATCGACAACTTGTATGCTAGACCCTATACCGACTAAGCTACTGAAAGAGATGCTTCCAGAGGTCATAGATCCTCTTCTAGATATCATTAATTCATCTTTGTCATTAGGATACGTACCAAAAACCTTTAAGTTAGCTATGATTAAACCGCTTGTTAAAAAAACGCAACTTGATCCTACAGAATTAGTCAATTACAGGCCAATCTCGAATCTGCCTTTTCTGTCAAAGATACTAGAAAAAGCAGTATCCTCACAACTGTGTTCCTTTTTAGAAAGAAATAATATCTGCGAGGATTTTCAGTCCGGATTTAGACCGTACCATAGTACTGAGACTGCTCTCATTAAAGTCACAAATGATTTGCTCCTATCATCCGATCGTGGTTGTATCTCTCTATTAGTGTTACTTGATCTTAGTGCTGCATTTGATACTATCGACCACAACATTCTTTTAAATAGACTAGAAAACTATGTTGGCATTAGCGGAATTGCACTAGCATGGTTTAAATCATACTTATCTGACCGTTTTCAGTTTGTATCAGTAAATGAAGAGATGTCTTATCGATCACAAGTTCAGTATGGCGTACCACAAGGCTCAGTACTAGGACCGCTGCTGTTCACTCTGTACATGCTACCATTAGGAGATATATTAGGAAATATGGAATTAGCTTTCACTGTTATGCTGATGATACTCAGCTGTATATTTCTTCAAAACCTAACGAAACTTACCAATTCACAAAATTAACGGAATGCATAGCTGATATAAAAAATTGGATGACCAGTAATTTCCTATTACTAAATTCTGAAAAAAAACAGAGATTCTAATCATTGGACAAAAAACTTCCTCACCTAATAACCTAGAATACTGTCTAACACTTGATGGCTGCTCTGTTAAGTCTTCGACGTCAGTTAGGAACCTGGGTGTGCTCTTTGATACCAATCTTTCATTTGAAAGTCACGTGTCTAGTATCTGTAAAACCGCATTTTTCCATCTTAAAAATATATCTAAATTACGTCATATGCTCTCACTGACAAATGCGGAACAATTAGTTCATGCTTTCATGACCTCAAGGCTAGATTATTGTAATGCTCTACTGGGTGGTTGCCCTGCACGCTTATTAAACAAACTACAGCTAGTTCAAAATGCAGCCGCTAGAGTTCTTACCAGAACCAGGAAGTATGACCATATTAGCCCGGTTCTGTCAACACTGCATTGGCTGCCTATTAAACATCGTATAAATTTTAAAATATTGCTGATTACTTACAAAGCACTAAATGGTTTAGCTCCCCAGTACTTGAGCGAGCTCTTAACGCATTATAGTCCTTCACGTCTATTGCGATCTCAAAATTCTGGCCAGTTGATAATACCTAGAATATCAAAATCGACTGCTGGCGGTAGATCCTTTTCCTATTTAGCACCAAAACTTTGGAACAATCTTCCTAACACGGCCCGGGAAGCAGATACAGTCTGTCAGTTTAAATCTAGACTAAAAACACATCTCTTTGGCTTAGCATACACATAACACATTATAGATTTCTATAATTCAATGTTAGGCTGCATAGATTAGATCGGCCGGAACCGGGAACACTTCCCATAATTCCTGATGTACTTTGTACATCATAAGAAGGATGCCGTCTACGCTAATATTAGTCTCTTTGTTTATCCCGAGGTTTACCGCAGACCGCCGGATCCAGGGCATATCCAGATCTGATGAAGGACCATCACATGGACACGATGACACACATTATAAGGGCTGTGAAGGCCCATGGACACCTCACCACTCATCTCCTCACCGGCCGGATGACCCTACCCAACCAGATGAACTGGATAATATCGTGAAAGTTCTGATCCCATCTGACTCCTGACATTATGCTGCCTAACTCATAATCATACACTGTTCATTCGTTGGCCAAAGGAGGACTGGCCCCCCGACTGAGCCTGGGTTCTCCCAAGGTTTTTTTCTCCATTCTGTCACCTGATGGAGTTTTGGTTCCTTGCCACTGTTGCCTTCACCTTTTGGCTTGCTTAGTTGGGGACATTTAATTTTCAATTGAACAATACTATTACAACATTGTTTTCCTGTTATCTCTGTAAAGCTGCTTTGAAACAATTTGTATTGTAAAAAGCACTATATAAATAAAGGTGACTAGGAAGGCAATTACAACCCTGTACACCGAATGCAACAGCTCTGTTAAAATGGTTAATGGGACTTCTGGGAGATTTTTTCTTTCTAGGGGCATCAGACAAGGCTGCCCAATCTCACCATTTCTTTTTCTGCTCGTTACACAGGTTCTTTCTTGCTATGTAAAAATGAATTTTTTTCAAGGTATTAACATTTTTGGGAATGAATTAAAAATATGTCAGCTAGCTGATGACACAACACTATTTTTAAAAAATTCTGCAGAGGTTAGCAAAGCAATTCGTACCATAAATAATTTCTCCAAAGTCTCTGGTCTCAACCTTAATATAAGCCAATGTGAGATTTTTCCACTTAGGGGTGTTAACCTCGAAGAAATTGATGGAATCCCTGTCAAGGAGAGTTGTCACATATCTTGGTGTAAAACTTTGTAAAGATGAATCATATCGTGCTTCTCTTAACTTTAATCCGATTATCAACAGTACAAAAAGAAAGTTTGACTCTTGGTTGCAGAGAGATTTATCAATTTATGGTCGTGTCTTATTGTCTAAATCTGAAGGTTTGTCAAGATCTGCGTATATATCCCAAGCTCTATTTTTACCCAAGACATTTACCAAAGAATTTGACAAGTTGTTATTTGATTTTGTTTGGAAAAAAAGACCTCATTATTTAAAGAAAAATATATTATGCAATCCATATGATCAGGGTGGTTTGAATGTTGTGGATTTTACCACTTTGAACAGCACTTTTAAAACAAATTGGCTAAAATGTTTTATTAAAAATAATTGCTCTATGTGGAATATTTTCCCTAACCATTTAATTAATCAACTTGGTGGTATAAATTTTTTCCTTAGATGCAGTTTTGATATCAACAAAATACCTCTTTGTTTATCTAATTTTCACAAACAAGTCTTTTTGACATGGTGTTTGGCTTTTAAACATAACTTCTCTCCTCACTCCTTTTTTATTTGGAATAATAAGTATATTACACACCGAAGAAAAACATTATTTTTAAGACATTGGTTTCATTCTGATATACTATTAGTTAGTCAATTGTTGAATTCTGATGGTCAATTTTTGAGTATTACTGAACTATGTATGAAATTTAAGTGCCATATTTCTGTTAAAGAATATGATATTGTCACAAATTCTATTTCTGCCAAAATATTATCTCTATTCAGAAATCAGGGCTCTAGGGCTAACACTGCAAGTAAAGTCTCCAAACATTTGTTTTTAGATAAACTTGATTTAATTAATGATAAATGCAGTAACAAATTGATTAGATCTCTTTTTGTCAGTATCTCTTCCCCTCCATCTAAATTTGTTTGGGTTAATATGTTTCCCTCATTTGAGTGGGAAAATTTTTGGGGAGTTCTTAGTCGGTATTGTGTATCAAATAAAACCAAAGAAGTGTCTTTTAAAATTGCTCACAGAATATATCCTGTTAAAGACACATTAGAGCGTTTTCATCTGGATATTGATTACAAGTGCTGTTTTTGTAATTGTGAAAGAGAGACTATTGTGCACTTATTTTTTGAATGTCCCTGTTCTTCAATCTTTTGGTATGAGATGTCTCAATTTCTAGGTGTTAAAATGAACTGCAACCTTGTCTTAAATTTGTCATCTGTCTTACTTCATACAAATGAATTTGACTTTTGTATAAAAAAATGTATGTTATTGATTTGTTTCTATTATTAGGAAAATTTCATATTCATCAAACTAAGTGGAGTAACTCAAAACCCAACTTTGCTCATTTCAAAGCAGTCTTTAACATGTATTTTGAGTCTGTAAAGTTTTTAAAAAATCGAAAAGCCCAAAGATCTGTATCTCTGCTAAAGGAATTTAATATATGTCCGTGATGCCCTTCATCCTTTTTTTTTTTTTCCTTTTTTTCTGTTCTGTTTGTTCTTTTGTTTTCTTTTTTTTCCTTCTTCAAATTATTGTTGTCTCATGTTTTACTTGTCAAAGGTGATAATTATCAGAAAATATGTAAAAGAAATGTCAACTTGATATCAAACTCTGTGATTTTGAAAATTCAATAAAAAAATGTAAAAAAAAAAAAAAAAAAAAAAAGACGTAACCGCCATTACACACACAGATGACCGCGGCCAAAGTTGCTTATTAAAGTCGGGTTTCGGGTGTGTGGAAGCCATTCTGACACTTCTGTGGTAAAATACGAAATTTATGTTTTGCTAAATGTCAAATAAGCTATTAACGTAACGTTATTTACTTGCCATCTGGCATGTTAGGCAAATGAATGTCGGAGCCGTCGCGTTTATCATTTTATGCATATCGTCACCCATTAAAAGATTTTAATTTACACTCGTGGAGGTTCCCTGATATATGTGTTATATTGTGCCCTCGTTGTAATTTGGTTTAATTACTTTTATTTGTCGGTAATGCGGTTTATTTTTTGACGAGCGCATCCGTTAACCAGCTGTGATAATGCAGTAACGTTACTAACGTTAGTTTTTTTCGGAGCAATTTAATGCTTTAAACAAAAGCTACCAGAGGAATCGCCAAGAAAAGTAAAGGCCACTAAGACTTGCTTGATTTAAAAGGCATGAAGATACAACGTGACTAAATTAACTTGATCTTACCAAAACGTTCGTACTGAATGCACACATGCACACATGCATCTCCTTTTCTTTTTCTCTTGCAACTAACCATTTCAGTTTTTACTTTCATTTAGTTTCATTTATTGTGTTGTACGTATTGTGTTCACTTTAGCTGAAAAACTATTAAAAACCTTGGTAACTGTAGTGGCTTTCCCATAAGCCAGGGTAAGGTGATAAGATGCTTTTGTTTATTGGCCATTTAAAGACAGATACGGAAAAATCCTTCAAATTTATATGGTTCATTCTACCGTTTTTTACGGAAATTTTTTACAGTGTAAAGTATTCAAGCAATTACATCAGAAGTAATGGTAATAACATACGGATGAAAAATAGTCTTTGGCTAAATCCGGTAAAATGCATAAAATGGAAACATTTATGTTAACAATTGTACATGGTCCCTTTATAAAAAAAGAAATAATTTTTAAAAGTTTTACCTAGTTTTAAGGGAAAAGTAATTAAATTACAGTATATGTTACTGATAAACAGAATATAAAGCAATAACTGAAGATATTATAAAGCATCTCTATGCAGTTGAAGTTGTGCTTGATGTTTGTCCGGCAACAGGTTACATGCTATGTAAAATTCCATATTGCATATTGCAATGTAACAGATTATTGTAATGTACATGTTTCTAAAACTCTATAACAGTGGAAGATTTTACTGGAAAAACTACTGTAATGCAATGTATAGTGTGGAATTAGTGTGGAACCTTTACCTGGCTTTTTGCCCTCGATATCTGCGAACACACACTGAGGCAGAGATGAAGACTTGAATTTGAAAGTAATGGCGACCTTCAAAAGTTACTTTAAATGGATGAAAACCAGGCTTGCGAATAAAAAGTCACTTGAGACCTTGGTGGGATTATATATCCTCAAAAATCCTGAGATTTCCCAAGGAGAAACACATTTTTACATTAAAGAGAATTCCTTGGTGAACTATAACAGTAAGGCCGTGTGTCCACCAAAGCGTTTTTTCACGCAGCTGGCGTATATTTCCAATTGTTTTCAATGGGAACGCCGCGTTTTTTAAACGCCATGAGCGTAACGAGGCGCTGAGTGTTCTCTTACGAGAGTATCTCTCGTACTGCGTAATATCTTACGCTATGGGGAAAACTCTTTTCCTCGAGATATTGAAGCCAAAAATTATCCTTAATTTTTAATCAATGCAAAACGCTTTGCAGCAGCAAGCAGACAAGGGCGAGACAGCTTGCGCGCCCATTGGCTGCCTTGCTGGAAAAGCTGCAGCCTATCGAGTGAGGCACTGCGTGACGCAATGACGAATGGGGGCGCTTCGCGCCCATTTCGTCATGTCCCGCCAGTAAAGGCGTGGTCTCGCCCTATAATACCCTCGATAGCTGTATTTCCTCTGATTTTTCTACTCTTCAAGCGAAGCTCACGCATCGCTGGATCCGGAGTGAGAAGCCGCGCCGTTGACCTGTAGCCTTCTCAGCGGGACGTGCAATCATCTGAAGTCGCTGGCCCAGCCGCCTTCAGCCGCCGTACCTGCTGCGCTTTCCGGCGTACTATATCCTTTACCCTGCTTAGAGTGTGTGTGTTGCATTATTTGCTTTTTTTCCCACCCCTCTAAAAGAGCGGCGTCTTTTTAAAGATGCCTTCCTGTGGTTCTTGCCGAGCCCCACTCAGCGACGAGGACCGCCACGTCATCTGCGTGTCCTGCCTGGGTGAGGATCACGCGGCCACCGCGCTCGCTGACGGCGGATGCCATCATTGTGAACGCTTGCCTATGGTGACTCTGCGGACTCGCCTAGCTTCGTTCTCCGAGCCCGCATCCCAGCCCGCCGTGATGCCGCGCCGCAAGAAGCGCCGCGCCCAGCGCGCGCCCGAGCTATTTCCAGCCCGCCAAAGCTCGCCGGTTCGCCCCGCCAGCTTCGCCGGCTTCGCTCGAGTCGCTCCCAGACGGACAGCGGCCGCCGTCTGCCGCCGCGTCCACACTTGAGCTCGACGAACTTACCGGAGACGGCATTGAAACTGAGCCGATGCATCCGCTCTCTCAAGCCGTGGATTACATCGGCCTCGACTGAAAGGCGCTCGCGCAACTAACGCGCAATAGGCTGGACGGACGCTTTCTCGGGAAAGACGAAGCTCCGTCACAGTCGAGACCCGCGCCTTTCCCCCCTGAATGGTGAGAAACATTTGTGGCTAACGCTATCTGAGATGACGGAAGCTGAGCGCTCCGTGTTCCTCGACGTTCTCGCTCTGCTGGACGCCACCCCCCTCAGCGCGGGCCCCGGCCGAGGATTGAGATAAAGCCCGAGGTCTCAAGGCCTTCCTAGTCTCTCTAGGAAAGTGACGGTGTTCAGATCCCGCTGCGGCCGGATTTCCACCAAAACTTCTCGCTCGTTCAGTTCCATGCGTTGTGACTGTCCCAGTGTATTTCACAGTGAAGCAGCCGGTGTCTCAGCCCGCTTGCCTGCGCACAAAAGCCGTTTCTATGGCTACCCAGATAAATCCAATAAAGAGTGCATTTTCTGGTGTTCCGGCCACGGCCGATGGTGTTACGAGTGTTGTAAGAATGCCCACGTCCCAGTGCCCATTGCCACACCCAGACACAGCCCGCCACGGTGCAGGGCTAGCACAAATAAAACCAACTCATGTTGGTTGTGCAGAAAATGTAGTGAACGCGCCCATACAATGCCCGCTTACACTACACGATGCGTGTCCCTTGGTTTCTGTAAAAACGAAACTAGCACACATTTAGTCGGCGCGAGCCGACAGTGTTCTCAGTGCAGTAAATGTGCCCGCTGTCCCGCATTTCCTCACTGACACGCCGAATCCCACGGGATTCACCCCCGCTCGCTTTCTATGCACAACCCGTCACAGAGAAGCTGAGCGCGGCCAGGCTGCCCGCTGTGATTAGCGCGCACCTCGCACGCTGTGAACACAGCGTTGATTCAGTCGGCGCGAGCCGAGTGTTCTCCGTGCAGAAAATGTGCCCGCTGTCTCGCGCCCGCATTCAACATGACATCATGACTTTTGCGTAAACATACACGCCACTTTCAAGTCAAGTGGCGTGTTATTTATACGCATTTTGAGCTATCCGCGTGTATGCGTGTATATCTACGCCATTATGTCCGAGTGATTCCGCGTGTATGTACACGCCGTTAAAAATCCGACCGAAATAAAGCCAAATTTTGATATACATCTTGGGGAGCGATATTTTTCTTACTAGGATGGTAGGGAAAGACTCATAAATGGTATTAACCAGTGACGTGTAGGTTTAGGGACGGGGTTGGGGTAGGTCATATATTTATATATACAGTAATGTAACGTTAAGTCAACGGCGTTCATAAACACGCTGAAAAGCGATTATGCGTGTTGATAGCACGCCAAAAATGGAAATACGAATTGGCGTGTCATACATACGCAGTTTCATGAGATCAGTCTGCCGCATTTCTCACAGACACTCCGAGTCTCACGGGATTCGCCCCCGCTCGTTTTCTCTGCACAACCCGTCACAGAGAAGCTGAGCGCGGCCAGGCTGCCAGCTGTGATCAGCGCGCGCCTCGCATGCTGTAAACACAGCAGTGATTTAGTCGGCGCGAGCTGACAGTATTCTCAGTGTAGTAAATGTGCCCACATTCCCTCACACGCGCCGAATCCCACGGGATTCGCCCCGCTCGCTTTCTCTGCGCGTCCCGCCATAGAGAAGCTGAGCGCGGCCAGGCTGCCCGCTGTGATCAGCGCGCCCCCCGCCTCGAACGCTGTAAACACGGTGTTGTGTTCCCAGTACACAGGGGCTCTCGAGCCGCCGTCCTGCCGCGGCCAGAGCCCAGATTTCATTCTACCCCTAGCTATTCACGCAGATGCGTGGTCAAGGCTTCCCGGGTATCAGAATGGGTGTTGAACACTATAACGAGAGGCTGTTCGCTACAGTTCGCTCGACGCCCCCGCCGTTATACGGCGCGAGTCGAAACTACGGTGTAAAGCGAAGTGTTTCATCTACTTCGAGCCGAGATAGCGAAACTACTGAGAAAAGGGGCTATAGAACCTCTATCTCAGGGCGAAGGGGGCTTATACAGCAGATATTTTCTGGTACCGAAAAAAGACGGTGGGCTCAGACCCATTCTAGATCTGCGACTGCTGAACAGAACGCTCGTGAAGCGCCAGTTCAGAATGCTTACGACCAGGAAAATCCTCGCGCAAGTGCGCCAAGGAGACTGGTTCATGTCAATAGATCTGAAAGACGCCTATTTTCAAATACAAATAGCGTCCCATCACAGGCGATTCTTGAGATTCGCCTTCGAGGGCCAGGCATATCAATACACAGTCCTGCCGTTCGGCCTGTCCATAGCACCCCGTACGTTCACGTAGTGCATGGACGCGGCCCTCGCCCCCCTGAGACTTCGGGGCATGCGAGTTTTGAACTACTTGGCGATTGGCTGATTCTAGCTCGTTCACGAACGGAGCTCATAGAACACAGGGCCGCATTACTCGAGCACCTCGAGGAGTTGGGCCTTACAGTCAATTGGGCGAAAAGCTCACTGCTCCCCAGTCGGAGAATTTCCTTTCTGGGAACAGTGTTGGACTCGCTATCCATGACAGCACGCCTGTCACCGGAGCGCGGATTGAATATTCAGCACGTCGCGAGATCCTTCCGCCACGGCTCTATAGTCCCGCTCAGAAGGTTTCAGAAAATGCTGGGTCTGATGGCCTCAGCAGCCTCCGTACTCCAGTTGGGCCTGCTCCGCATGCGCCCACTGCAGCTATGGCTAAAAGCACGAGTTCCCCCAAGGGCGTGGACCGCAGGTCTATTTTGCCTCAGGGTCGACCTTCAGTGCATTTCGGCTCTGAAACCATGGAAAGCAACCGACTGGTATCAGTCAGGTGTGAGTCTGGGGGTCCCCTCGAGTGTGAAGGTGGTGTCTACGGACGCCTCCACTTCGGGGCAGGGAGCGCTGCTCGAGGGCAGACCGCTAGCTGGCCTATGGTCAGTACGGGAGAAGCTCCTTCACATAAACTGCTTGGAATTAATAGCAGTCGACAAAGCGCTACGGCGCTTCTGTCCCCAGATAAAAGGCCACCGCGTATTGGTCCGGTCGGACAACATGTCAGTGGTGGCGTACATAAATCGCCAGGGCGGCGTCAGGTCCCGAAACCTTTACAGGCTGACGGGACGCCTCCTGGTCTGGGCTCAGCACAACCTGCTCTCGCTGAGAGCGGCGCATGTGCCTGGTCACCTAAATGTGGGGCCAGACAGGCTGTCCAGAAACAACGTCCCAGCAGGAGAATGGTCTCTGCACCCGCAGACGATCCAGCTGCTGTGGGAAACGTTTGGCAAAGCGCAGGTGGACCTGTTCGCGTCCAAGAAAACGCTCACTGCCCGAGATTCTTCTCGAAATGCCGGGAGGCGCTGGCCCATGTTTGGCCCCGCCGCCCCCTATATGCTTTTCCCCCTGTCTCACTCCTGCCTCAGGTGTTGGAGCGAATCAGGAGGGAGGGATGCCCAGTGCTACTCATAGCTCCGCTCTGGACAAACCAGTCGTGGTTCCCTGTCCTGATGCAGCTGACCAGCGCTGTCCCATGGCCTTTACCGCTGAGGAGAGACCTCCTCTCTCAGGCGGGAGGCTCGATTTGGCATCCTCGCCCGGATTTGTGGTCCCTGCACGCATGGGCCATCAACGGGTACCCGCTGACCTCCCAGAGGGAGTGTTAAACACGATCGCGCAGGCTAGAGCCCCGTCTACCAGACGGCTCTACACCTCGAAGTGGTCTGTGTTCTCTGCTTGGTGTCAAGCGCAGAGCTTTTCACCTGTAGACTGCGGGGTTACGGAAGTGCTTTCCTTCCTTCAGGAGCTACTGGATAAGGGCAGGACCCCTTCCACGCTCAAAGTATACGTGGCGGCCATAGCAACGTTTGCAAAACCGGTGTCTGGCCAGTCACTAGGAAAGAACGACTTAGTCGTGCGTTTACTTAGAGGAGCTCGGAGGCTAAACCCTCCCAGGCCCCCTTCAGTCCCGACATGGGACCTTTCCGCGGTCTTGGAGGCCATGAAAGGTGCCCCATTCGAGCCAATCCAGTCGTCAGACATGAAACACTTGTCTTTCAAGACAGCGTTTCTCATGGCTCTCGCTTCAGTGAAGCGCGTAGGGGACTTGCAAGCGCTTTCAGTGAGCGCGTCATGCATGGAGTTTGGACCTAATGACTCAAAGGTCATACTCAAACCGAAGCACGGCTACGTGCCAAAATCCCTCAACACACCGTTCAGGGCCCAGTTGATTTCCCTGTCTGCCCTTCCGGTTCTCAATGGGGAGAAGGACGCGAGTCTCCTTTGCCCTGTCAGGGCACTAAGGGCTTATGTGTCCCGCTCGTCTGGTTTCAGACAGACTGAGCAGCTTTTCGTTTCGTTTGGCGGCCGTGCTAAGGGACTTGCCGCTTCGAAACAGAGCCTATCCAGATGGATAGTCGGTGCCATTGCGCTGGCTTACACTTCCAAAGGCCTGCAGTGCCCGTTGGGTGTCAGAGCGCACTCCACGAGAGGCGTGGCCTCGTCGTGGGCATGGTATCCACCTTATTCTGCTCTAAACAATGCGCGCCGCCATGACGACGACTCCGGTTGCCTACTTCCGGTTTGCACTGTATTAGCAGTGAGAGAATGAGTTCAGGCTCTATCTATGTGCTGCTGTTGGTTGATTTTACAATTCAAAGAAGATAAAAAAAAAAAACTTTAGAAACTGGGTGCTTTGAGCATAAGATTAAAAGGAGAGAATGCCTATGTCCGGTTCGGATCAGCTACATTCAGTGCCAGAGAGTAGACGTTTTTGGTTAGCTGCGCTAAAACTGAAGCATCCAACGAAAAAGGTGTAATACGTTACCAGTATGGATGGGCATTTCAAGCAAAAATAATATTCGAAGATCGCTGGGTATTATTCAATTATTATTCGAAAATAGCACCCCTGCATCACATCACGCACACATAGCCTACATATTTTTAAATAAATATAATAAATATATTTAAAAAAAAAAAAAAACATACTTTTTATATTTAAGTTTCACAATATGTTTTTTATTTATTTGTTTATTTATTTAATCTATGTTGATTATATGAAAAGGGAACCGCATGCGATGAGTCAGATATGATCATAATGCCCAATATATCGGAAAACATTTGGAATGGCTCAGACATGATTTTGACCACTTATTAAGTTTTGTTTTGTAGAAAGCCTTTCTGTAAAGTGAAATTCGTTTAGTAAAAATTGTATCTTCATTTGTATTAATGTTTTATCCACAAACTGCCTAGAATAATAAATATGACATATGACAAATATAGCGCGTCTTATTAATAAACGAAACTCAGCGTATAAGTTAGGCTACTTGCCTCACATACATGAGAAGTATATAGAAAGCTTGAAATGTGTACTTTTAAACAAAATAATTAAAAACGAGCAGAAATGGGCTGCTCTCTGCTTATGTAGGTTAATTCGTATGAAGTGTGCATTTCTCTCTAGGCGCGTTCACTACTGCGAAGATGGCGAGTCAGCATCATCAAATTTATCTTTGCAGTCGATACTTACAGAAAACACTAGTTATTAATAAACAATTCAAATGTTTAATGCATAATCATTACTTTTGCCGTTTTTTTTATTGTGGCAAGCTTATGCGTGCGTTGTGATGCACAATAGGCAATATTACGAAAACGCTCATTATGGTTTAGTATTCTCTCCCATATAGTATACATAACTTCCAACCCAACTTCAGTCGTGCACGGGCAGGGGCAGCCCTACTTATTTATTTCACATATTTTCTAATCAGCACATCACTGCGGCGTTCTGAGCAAGCGGCGCAATCTTCATAAAGCTTAGAACCGGAAAAGGACAACCGGATTCCAGTTTAAACCCGCTATGAATCATGGGTAAATTCGCTAACCAGGAAAAAGGTGGATAGCGGGGTCTCCCTGCAAGATATCTGTACGGCTGCGGGCTGGGCTTCGCCGTCTACATTTATCAAGTACTATAACCTGGAGGTGCCCGCCTTACAAGCTAAGCTTTTGGCGGTCTGAACTTCGGGCTTATCGGCCGCCATGCGGCTTGTGTGTGGAGTATTGGCCTGTGCATCGCTCAGTCCGATGCGGCAGCTCCATGAGTGTGGTACCCTTACGGGTCTGATACCCCTACGGGACTATTTATAAAGGAGTGATGCTTCTAGCCTCTCCTCCTCTACTCTGTGAGAGTTGTGGTGATTGTGCACTAGATGCGCCCCGGGCTTTGGCCCTGGGACTCTGGTGTTGGATCCCTGTCCGCACGGCGTGTTACACTGTGTTCCCCATAGCGTAAGATATTACGCAGTACGAGAGATACTCTCGTAAGAGAACGTACTCGGTTACTAACGTAACCTCGGTTCTCTCTAGAGAGGGAACGAGTACTGCGTATCTTGCCGTGCTTGGAATACGCTCAGGTTCGCTTCGGCGTTGAAAAATCAGAGGAAATACAGCTATCGAGGGTATTATAGGGCGAGACCACGTCTTTACTGGCGGGACATGACGAAATGGGCGCGAAGCGCCCCCATTCGTCATTGCGTCACGCAGTGCCTCACTCGATAGGCTGCAGCTTTTCCAGCAAGGCAGCCAATGAGCGCGCGAGCTGTCTCGCCTATGTCTGCTTGCTGCT